>JAHZMU010001156.1:0-16505 GCA_027743725.1 Rambutsinella grinnellia | reverse complement strand
TTTTTTCTTACTGGAATGCTCATATGAAAAATGGAGAAAGGAAGAAGCACTCTATCATTATCTTTCAAGAAAAAAAGTCCATAAAGTGTGGGAATAAAAGGGGGAACTATATAGGGAATATATATAAACGGGGCGGATCTAAATAAGACGTTTGTTTCGTGATATAATAATAATAAAAAGCACGTTGATCGTTGATGCTGGGAACAATATTTGGATGTTTACTTGATTTTTCTTCTGAGATTCTTCTTGAATTGACTTGTTATTGTACAATAAAGTCGTTGTTTCGATGTTTTCACCCTTTTACGTTTTTCATTTCAGCTTTTTTTAAGGAAAGAAAGGAATTTGAAAAGAACCAGTCGGTTTCACTGGAGTAATTGGGGAATATATGGGATAGTTATAGTAATTATTTGAAAGTGAAATATATTGTATGTAGAGTTAAAAAACTCTCGACTGGAGAGTATAAAACCGGATTGATATTCGGAAGATGTATAAAATGATTTATCATTATAATTTTGAAATCAATCAGAAGTATGATGAAGCGTGATTTGATTTTGATGGGAGGGATTGTTGAGGTTATGATTTTTTCTTGCTTTTAAAGAATTCATCAATAATGGGAGGTGCATAATAATATCGTAGTGCAGTGCACTTTTTGGTAAAAGAGTATATTTTTGGTAGCATACAAGAAACGTAGTTTTTATGAAAGTGCTTTACTTACCTTGCACAAACAGGTAAAACAGGGATTCTCAATTGACCCGGGTAGGGGGAACACTTCTCCTTCGTTATCACATTTCTGGGAGTACCCAATGAGACCTATGGAATTAATATTACAATTAAATAACTTAGTTATTAGATTAGTTAAAGCAGAAGTAATATCTATTTTCATAATTTTTCATATCGTGTGCATTGTCCCAAATATCGACGTTTTAATTTTCCAGTACAGCATCTCCTCAATCATCTCTTGCATCAAAATTGTACTTTGTACTCTCTGCACTTGCATAGAACCGGAATTTCACCTTTAAAACAACCTTAACTGTTCTTGCATTCTTTTCTCAATAAACTGTCAGGGTGAGAGTGAGTTCTATAAACTTGAGGAATGATAGTGTACTTCAACTCTGCTATTTTTCAATGCTAAATGCTAACTTGTATGAATAAGACATGCTAAAGACTGTCTAGTCTACTGCAACTTCTATTAAAGCGAAAATATTTGACTAAAATCCCTCCGTCTTTAAGTGCTAATGCCTATCTATTATATTGATTAATTACCATTACATTTTTCGCAGTTGTTATATTAAATCCAATCATAAATCATAATTATTCAGAAGGAGATTATGCAAGTGTCGTTTTATTCAGAACACATTATTGGAATTATATACTATTCCATCTCTAATATAACCGCGATGACATTGCTCTGCTGCTGCGCGGTGAGTTCTCCTTAGAAAAATTTTCCATTCAAACAAACATAATAAGAACTGGATTTATGGATTAATTATCTTTTTCAATTTAGAACTGTTTGTGTGATCGGATTCCTCTATTCGCCGACAACTGTGCAAAATGCATTGTTCTTAAGTATCTGGCTTGCCCATTCAATCAACCGACTTGTCTCCAGTCAAAACATGAGAGATTTAAATCATTCCTTAGCTTTTACTTTCACATACTCCTTATCCATATTTTTCATCCAGACATTATGACACTTAATCATTAATCATTATTTTTTCTACCAAAAAAATACTCTCTCTCTCGTATCTTTTTATACATCCACCCACACACGAGTCAAATCTTTATAGACTTTTACCGCTTACGTTAGTTTTATATATTATCTTACCCATCGCTTCGCTATAGTTGACTGAGAAAGACATCGTGAAGAACATGAGGAGATAAATCAGGAATATTGACCATGACGGGCTCATGGAGTGGTGATGATGGTAATAGTAACGATTCCCTTTTCTTGATGTCGGGCATGACCCAGAACGATTTGCTGAGATAGAATCCTTCACTACTGATGATCCTGGAGTTTTAGAGATTTCTTCAGGTCTTCTATCCTCCTCCATACTTTCACTATTGCTTTTCCTTCTCCTTCTGAAAGAATCACACAGAAAATAATGATTTATAAAAAAACGTTCAAGTTGTTTACATTTTTTCAGACAAACGTTATGATTATTAAAAGGTTGGTTTTTATTATGTAAATACGCTAACAAGTTAACCACACAGTGAAAAAAACATGATGACAAAGCGTAATTGCTGAGTCATAATATTATCAGCGAACCAAGTGAGGAGTTAGTGTAGGTGACTAATAATAGCCATCAACGTTGCAACTGCATGTGGCATTTTTAAACAATAATTATCTTAATTCCTCTACATACACAATGCCATATTTTAGCGAGAGATAGATGAAGAGACCACCATCACTTTATATAATTCCCATTCGTCATATAAAATAATTACAGAGCCACCAGAGAAAGATCAAAGTCCTACGACATTTCGTGTTGCGTGTGGTCGCCTCTATTTGACATGTAACAGAGAGACTCTTCTTATTATTTAACCTTTATCATTTTGTCAACATCTGAAATTAAGCAGACTTGTAAGAAACCCTTTAACTAAATAGCTTATAGCTTTGCCAAAGTGCTTTTCGCATTTTGTTTGCATACGCCCAACAGGCGCAGAAAAAAAATTGGCCAAAGTCAATGAAGAGACTTGGTGAGACAGGGTTCGTCGCCGCCGCCGCCACCACCACCACCAACGCCAAGCAATCATATTTCTTACCTGTGTAATTATACGTATGAATTATAAATGCAAATTGTTTATCTCTCTCTGATCATTTTTTTCTTCTACCCTGCGATATAGTAGAAGTGAATTAATAATAAGATAATTGGCGACGATGGGACGCGTGTGCCTCTTCTCAATACCTGCTTTATTTTGGCATGCTTTTGGCCACGTTCGTGTGAATATGATGATGAGTTATGGGCACTTTTTAAAAAGTAAAATTATGATTATTATTATATTCGACACAGAAAACTTTTATGATGTCATCATTATCACAGAGAGACGTTTAACGCATTTTTTCACCCAAAAAATCTCAGCGTCTCGCCGTATTACTTTGCGTGAGAGAGAGAAAGAAAGAAAATGTGCTTTTGTTTGTTTGTCTGACTCCTTCCTGACGCCTATAAGTTTCTATAATGATGACATAATCATATTTTTAAAGGTAAAGTGGCAAGCTAATTAGGAAGTGTGTTTTTGAGAGAAAATCAATCCCTAAATGGACATTTAATGGAAGGTCGAGGTTTTGAAAGGGAAATGACAAAAGTATTTTAGAGGAAATCCTAAACCTTTGATAAAACTAAGCTCTTCTCAAAAACAATTTAGTTCTTAAGAAGCTCATCGTTAAAAGACAACTTTTATAATAAAAAAAAACAAGCATGCATCGACTGCATGAATGAATAAAAAAATATTTAATATCTAGCTCATCTCTCTCTGAAGAACCTCTTCTTCATCTCCTCCTCAACTAATCTTTGTGAAAAACTTGACTTGCTGATATCTTGCTCCTCTCGTGTGAGTGAAAGAGCTGCAGAATGGAATTTAATGTTTGTCTCTGCCATTTTCCTCTTCATAAGTATCAATGAAGCAAAACTATGCATATTTTCTCACTCTTTTAAGTCAAATATAAAAATGATTTTCTTTTCATACAGAGAAAAAAAATTAAGTGAATCATGATCGGCATATTGATATAATGTTTTAGACATAAATCAACTCAATGCATGGAGTAAATAGTACACAATGTATTAAAAAGCTGGTGGTTTGTGTATAGGTATGTGCGAAGCCAAGGAGCAGATTATAAGCACACCTTGTTTTTTCTTTCAGTGGAGATAGAGTCCACACACAAGGATAATAATAATGAATAATTAGTTGAAGAAGTAGCCAGAGAGTCCCTAAAGTATAAAAAAGGTCTCTAGTAGCTTGACTATCTGGTGCCAGAAGGGTTATGCTGTACCTAAATATGGTTGTTGTAGGTCTCTAGGCCTAAATGCTCTCACTAATATTATATTTCTGCTTAATAATGGACATTGTTTCAAGGAAAAAACAAAAGGCGACGACAGATTTTCCAGGTAAAAAATAGCCAAAATTAAAAATAAACAGTTAGGGTTTTCTAAGGAAAAATGAGTTTCAAAACCTTTTTCTCTCACCTCATCCAATAGAAGATATCGATAAGTTTATTATGACAGCTTTCACTACTCTCCTCAACCAGGCCACTCACTTTTCTGCACTCTGAACAGTCTGTAATAATAATAGGAGATCCAGACTGGTAATAAGATGCCTGTTTTGAAGAGTCACTGGCAATTTCTATTAAACTCTCTAACCGATCCATAGTCTCTGGAGTTGACGATGTCAGATTATGCGAAATTGGTAATTCCATTATGTCACCTCTCTCGTTTCCACTTTTCAAAAAATATATATAAACATCAACAGTTTTGGCACTATCATAGGCACGTTGTAAAAACAGTCATCTTTATCGTCACGCTTTTATAACGTTTTTTTTTATCCCGTAGAGAATTCTTCTTTGCTGAAGTCACCAGGATAGATGTTTCTCTCTCGGAGCCGGTAAGTCTTCTTCCTCCCCTAATAATTATTACTGCATTGAATCAAAGAAGAAGAATTCCTTCATCGCCTCTCCTTTTCCTCATAACTTATAAAAGTTTTTTTTCCTATATCCGCTATATGCAGCTGCAGTTTCTGTCTGGGAGGGTACGCGCGACAGTGATGAAAAATGATGAGCTATATTTTTCCTTGATTAGCTTTTTCTTGAGAGAAAAAATATAGATATTTTGTTAGGTGTGACGATGCTAAACAAAGGTGTGAAGGAGTTAGGAGCGGTTTAAAGTGTTATTCACACTTCGTGCCAAATGACTTGTTGACATTTTTCGGTGACAGAGAGACTCCAATTTGTTCACTGTTCCCAATTTTTTTTTGCGATATAATTTCAAAAATAATTTCCAGATGTGCACAATTGTCAAAAACTGTAATCCCCACAAATCTCAGAAGAAAAAACCCGACTTTGAACAAGAAATTAGCACAATTCACTTGTCAAAATTAATATTTTAATTACGACAAACTACCCATTCATTTGCATTCAAAGAAATGTTTACTGAACAAGACACTTCCAATCCATGTAATCATTTGCAATTTTAATGGAGCAAAAGTATAAAAGGCTAAGCGTATATTATGAATAAAAATGAATGAATGAAAAAAACTTGCTGTGCACACACCAACTCTAGTATCAGCAATCTTCATGTATTATCTCTCTCAAAAAGACTTCATCTTCTTTTCAGTAGCATTCAAAACCATCCTGTTCTCATTCTCCAACACACCATCATAATCGAATGGCAAAACGAAATAATTTAACTATTTTTTTCTCTCTGTTCCTTGTGGTGGTCAAAGTCAAAAAGATATACAGTTTTTCGCAACTTGAGGGTATACGATAACAGCAAAAAATTAGGAAGTTGTAATGGTACAGGTGTGCCCTGAATGTTCATGAGTTCCCAGAGGGTATATGTTAGCCACTCTTCCTTCCTATTCACAATTAACAAAATAGTATTGATCACTGCCACTGATACTAATCAACCGTAATAACTTCAAAAATTTCTTGAAGATTTTTCTTAAATTTCTTTTTTAAAAGAAATATCAGCTTACTCCAACTCTGACAAGTTTTTCATGAAAATATTCTTCTGCTCAACCAGCTCAAATATGAACGGGGCAAAATGAGTTTCGAGATTTATAAAAAGCACAATTGATATTTTTACTCTCTCCAACAACTCTGTCGAGTTCCTTTCTCTTGTAATCCGATTTGAGGACTACTAGTGAGGCGAACAGAGTCCAACACTTTTTACTCTTTTTCTCTTGCTCTGGCTCTCTTTAGCCCAAACTCAGTGGAAAAGCGAGTTTTACTATACGGGTTTTAAAAAAATTCTGTAAAGACAGACGACTATACGGTGATGATGATACAGTGACTAGTGATAAACTGTGTGGTTAGTGGTAGTTGTAGTAGTGTTATGATGGTCACAAGAAATAGTAATTATTATTCACTATACTCAAGTATTGGTTGTATGAGCTGTGGTTGTAGTGGCGAAGGCTAATCGTATAGCTTTTAGTTTCAGGACGAGAGAAGAAAAAATATTCTTGAAAAAACAAAAAGATATGTGTGAGTGCTTATAAGAGAGCATTATTTTACTACAACTCTTTCTCGCTGCTCTTTTCCAACTCTTTTTGGGATGCTGTTTATTGCAGTAATCACAGAGGTATGTTGGGTGATGGTATGCGGTAGAGGACGATATGGCAAGGAGAGAGATGTTTCAATGCTGTAATCATGACTTCGTTTAAGGACTGTTACATAATTGATTAATTAAGAATGAGGTGAGTGGTGTGAGATTAAGATGCCGATCTTAAAGGTTTGATTAGAAATTTGGGATTATCTAATTATAGGTCGAATATGCAGCCTTTTCGTCATAAACTTTTCGTTCACTCAAAAATATTTTATACCGCAATTATTTTCAGGAAAACCCGTAATTAAATGAATCACATAAATTTTCCAAATTGCATGATTTAAACCTGGAAATTTCCTCTTCTCCCGTCTAACCTGTTGGTTTTTCTCTCATAAAGCATGAAAAAGTCTCCAGGTTTTTGTCCTGCCTAATAACAACCTGCTCCCCACAAGCCCCACCACATGTCACCAGACAAGCGTCAACGATCTTTTCTTTCTCGTCACCACCATCATTCTTCTAAAACCTACCGCTTGTTAATAGTATACCCGATTATACCCTAAAATTAAATAGAGACATGAGTAAAAATAAAGGGAGTAAGCCACTTTACAACTTTAGTCGGGCTTAGCACCTTCTATAATAAAAAGGGTGCTGTCTTCCTGTCTCCCTGTCTCCACTCCTGACGCTATAGTACTTCAACCTTAAAATTGAAGCATTTTTGTTATCCCATTCAACTTTCTTATTTCTGCTTGAGCCAAAATCGGATACACTCCAATAAAGTCGAGATTAGCGTAATTTTCTTTCAATTCAACCTCGTATTAATAAAAACTTTTGAATGTGTCAACAAAAAAGACGGCGGCGGGCGGCACGACACCCAAGTCACCTATTACTAAAATCCCTTCTGGAAGCGAGACACTCTATAGGGGAGAGTGGAAGAAAGAAAATAAACGGGACAATAGAAAAATGCTTCAAAGCTTAGTAATCAAAGGAGAAAAACCCACCTAGTGGGTTAGACGACATTGTTATAAGTTGACAATATCCTTACGCTGCTGGGGACAAATGTCCAAGGGTCTCTAACACAGCTCGTGTCATTGATACATTAAATTCCGTAATTGAGACTCAAGTCATGTATCGAAAGAGATGGGGCGTTGTGCTACAAACTCCTTCAGAAAACTCATCTGCGCATTATAATCCTTCATAAATATGCAAATAACTTAATATTTACCCTTTTCCAATGTATCACAATGTGTCAACTAGATTACACCTCCTCTCTCTCTATGAAGATAGAGAGAAGCCACACAACTTATTACTTCTCTTCACATCTAAATTACCAAATAGTTTTTAACTTCTCGAGGCAATTAATCCGTACGACCTCGACAAGTACGTTTCTCTCGTTTCTGGGCATGTCGAGAAAAAATTACGATATTTTCCACAGCGAAAAAAGCCCTGGAGGGGTTTAAAAATAAATTCTTGCCATTATTAATTCGATCTACGAAGTAAAAACTTGTTGACGTCCACCAGGAACTTTGGCGCGCGGGCAAGCACAGAGAGAGATGAGCAATTTTATAGGTTAACAGGACACCAACTTTATAAGGACCCTTTAAGGATTACTTAATTTAAAAAGTCTTCAATTTCTCAAACCCAAAAGCAATTTATTCTATTAGCTATTTGATACATTTCATATCAATTTTTTACTCCCCACAACACTATCAACAGATCGTATAACTTGTCGTAAAAAACATAAAAATACTACAAAGTTTTTAGCATTGATTTTTGAAACAATTATTTTTCGCCATTATATAACTCATTTGTGTGAAAAGTATTGTATGCATGATAGCCAACAACCTCACCTCCTTCATAGAGCCCCACCTGAATATTCACTTGTCAAGATATTATTATTATTATATTTTTGCGAACGGACATTGTGGAGCCAGCGACCCGCAGAGAGATCTTGTCTTTTACTACACAAAACTACTACTACTAGCCACCAGGTAAGATAAAAAAAATCGTAGTAAATATACAGTGTTATAATAATGAACATGTTTTATTATTGAAGACGAGATGAGAAGAAAGAGAGAAAAAACATACTACTACTCCATATTAAAATGTATAAGCAGTTAATCATTTAAAATGGTCATCATCATACGATTTTTTTCTGTAGAGAAAAAGGTGCCTTACTACAAGTTGGCGTGTGTCCCGTAGTGCTGAATAGGCTATTAAGTTTGTTAAAAAGCCTTTTTTATATTTTGAATCCATCCAATTTAGTAATTAAAATGTAAAAATGATTCGATTAAAATTAGCAAGTTTTTCATGAGTATTCTCAAATCCCTTTCCTTTACAACGTGTTTTCTTAAACGTAAAGCGCAAAATGTGCAATAGCAGATTGCAGAGATCTGAAGAGCCGCTATAGGAAGACTAGTACACATGCATCTAATCCAATAACACATTTTAAATCATGGTAGACGCTGATTGTCATCTTCTCTTCTTGGTGTCAGTCGGGTAGGTCATCATTAACAATTTTTTGCACTTAAAAAAGAAGGAAAAAGTGCATCATGATAGTTTGCATATGCGCCTTATATATATCGTTTGGGTTTTGTTTATTTACACAATGGAAATGGATGATAATGATGAGTGAACATTTTAAAGCTTTAAGACTAGCCATTTTATAAACGACGAAGAAAATTACAAATTTTCACGAAGAAAACGCACATGTTTATCTTTTTGGGAATATACCGGCTTTGTCTTTGATCTCTGTAGATAAACAAAAATATCAAGAGTTTGAGTATACTAATCATATTATAACACTTGCCAGACTGTCTGACTTTTTACTACGAACTCTTCAAATAAATTAGAGTACGAGTTCTAGGAAGTAATTGGGGTGGGATTTTGTGCGACATAGATTTTTAAGACGACGTTTTTGGTAAAAAATACTTTGAGATTTTGCAAAAACTTTCCTCAATAAAATAGTACCAGTTTTAATTTAAGAAAAACAATCCGATCCAAATTATTAAATTATTCAGACTACTTTTTATTATTCTCCTCATTCCCCTCATCATCATCACTGTACCAGTTTATTTGTTTCCACTTTTCACTTTATGCAAAACCCTAATTTTGCGTAGTAAGTGGAGGGCTGCATCGTCATATTACAATCATCCATCCAATCCATCACACATCAACGTGAACAAAGAGCTCTCGAAAGAAAAACTCTCTCCACAAAACAAAAATCCAGTCTCTCTCCTAAGTCATAAAGTGTTAACTTCTTCACACACACACAATTTTTTCCGCAATCAATAAAAATAAGTGTTATCAATATCGTATGGTTTGATCCAAATGAAGAAAAAAATTGTTAATCTGGTTCAAACCAGATTCATTTAGTAGAGCAGGACTCTCCCTCCTTCAATGCCTTCAAATGTAGTATTATTCAACTCACACTCTTTTTTATTTTACAAGTTACACACGCGAAAAAAATTGAAGCAACATTCCACTACCAAACTTCTATCCAAATATATTTAAAATGTTAATTGATTCTGGTTCTCCACTTTTTTATGCGCCATGAAGAAAATCTGGATTTTTCCAAATGATCCTACACTCATTTCCAGTTTCAGATATAGACCTCTTGTAACAATTATAATAAATTAATCCATAGTTTGTTTTTCCAGTTTAGCTCCAACTTATAATGATCAGACGATACGAATATTCTTCTACTGCACATATTACAGGGTCGGAACAAAATAAAAAACCTTGTTATCTCTAATTAAGAAGAAAAGATGTAAATTAGCTGGAATCTCCGTCAGTTAAACATTTCGCTCAAGAAGAATCTGATGTTTGCTCGTTCTAAAAATAAATAGAACAGAAAAAAAGAAGAGAGAGAGCTTATCAAAGTAAACAAGTTGGTTGACTGATAGCTTGAATCTTAAAATTAAATTTTTCTTTAATAAAGATGCTGTTTCAGTTGACCTGCGACAATTTCTAATCAGAGTTAATATAGCCTTTTAATCATAAAATGACACTCAAATAAAACTCTTCGAACCGAAACTGTAAAGATGATTCATTGAAAGAGTGGATACGTATGCCTTTTATTAAATAATTGCCGGTTCAACCAAAAGACTTTCCATAAAGACCTTATCCAACTCACAGTTTATTAATCGAGAAATGAATTTCCCCAAAAAATAATAAAATCAGGATTAATACTCGTACTCGATAAGTGTGTACAAATCATGATCACAAACAAGTCATTTTATTTACCAAAAGTTTTCATCACTTATAATATTTTCCGTTGTTGACGAAGCCCCTGCGTCAATAACACGTTTAGCCGGTGACTTTTGTAGACTGTGATTATTATTTGGGATTAGTGTCGGATAGTCTTTATCATCAATGTCGTTTTCGAGAAGGAGCAAGTCGTTTTGCTGATGACGATGAGCTAACGTGTGTCCATTAGACTCTTCGCCGTCATTATCGTCATCGTCATCATCATCAACACCTCTCCTCTGATTTAGTAGGTCGTTGTTCCTTCCTTCTGCTCGGAAATCTGTCAACAGTTCCTGCTCGTATTTATCGCGAAGCTCTACCAGGTTATTCGTTTCTTCAGGTGAGGTTGACTCTTGCGTTGGTTGTTGGATGAGTGGCTTGCTACTATTGTCCATTTCTTCCGCTGAAAAAACAAACCAACAAATTTATCATTATCAAAACATTTCTCATTTTTCCATTTCTTGGAAATGAATGTTTTTACCTTCAATAGGCTCGGGAATTGACTCCAACACGGGATTTCGAGGTCTCGTTCTTCTTCCCCTTGCAGAGGTCATTCTCTCCTGGATTTCATTCCCTATTAACGTGTCGCCTTTCTTGTCATTTGAAGTAATAGTTTGTTTGCCATTTGCAGTACTAATCGCCATAGACGAACCCTTTCCTACCTTCTCCAATACTGACTTTATCACTTTTTTCAACTTCTTTATCTCCAGTTTACCCGATTGTGTTGTAATAATTTGCGACTTTATAAATGTTAAGGCGGCGTAAACAGACTCTTCCCAACCAAATTCCTCCGTGTAATTCCATACAAATGGACAAAGAGCGTTGGATAGTTCCACAGCTTCGTCTGATTGCTTTCCACTCTTGACAAGCATAAGTTCTATTAAGAGACGAGTGGCACCACTCAGACGACATTCGCTTTTGTACATTTCCTGCAAAGAAATTCGGCATTTAAATTAAGTGAAGAAAAGTATTTGGTATTTTACTGGCATTTTTCTTTACTTCCTGATTAGCTTCGATAAAATTGAGACAATCCATGATTTGGTCAAGGGAACCTTCCATCAGCATTTCCAATTGGGTCAGCGGAACAGGATTCTTATCCCGGAATCGGATTAACAGTCTCCGTTGTACTGCGCGTAGCTGAGCTGCTCGATCTGCCAGATCAGCCTTAATCTGAACCTCCCTCTCCTTCCTCAACAAATGCGCATCCAACTCCCCAAAATACTCTTGCAAAAATGGAATTTCACCTTCTTCTGTGCTTGCAATCTCCACCTGAAAGTCTTTGTCCCTTCCATACTTTCTCTGAAGTCTGTCTATAAAATCCCTGTAAACTACGTACAGCGCTCCAATAATATTTGATTGGATTCTGTACTTTGATGTCGCGGATGTGTTAGTTTTCGTTGATGAAAGGACAGTCACCCGCACTCCGTCATAAAATTTGAAACCGATACATGTAGCATTATTGGCTTCTGGGTTCCATTCAAAATCTTTCGAAAAGGCAAAAGACATTTGATTAACCATTCCATTACATATTCTCAATTCCATTCTCATTTACCATTATAAAGCTGAACCAAATTCACAGACTGTTTATTAACGGAGAAGGTCAGCTTACAATCCGCCTCCTTTTCCATCATTTCGCTTGCCTTCGCCACAACAAAAAGGGGAATCTTAACTCCACTCTTCTGGCTAAAATGAGGGGACCCACTGTCACTCACATAAAACACTGAAATATCACATTGAAGGTCGGAAGGTGTGGCTAGATTAGCCACGTACAGCTCCAATGGGAGCGTATGCCTCCCAATTATATCGCCAACATACACAGAGTCTGTGTTGCATGTGATAGGTCGTGGCGTGCTCACTGTAACTCGGAGGTCATTTACTCTGAGCCTACATAAAATTTTGATTTTTCCTATTAGGGCGATCACTTCAAGTCCCGATTCCAGCCATTTCGTTTTGTGACCCTCAAATTCCACCTTGATTTCGACGGTGCTATCCTTGTTTGCTAACACATCTGTGGAAAATCATCATAAAGATGATCAAGGCACAAGCAAAGAAGTTTTTAAGCTATTTTCAAAAGCAAGTGATTTACTTGATTCTCCCGCATCCGTTATAACTTTTCGTAACTGCTGAAGCTCTTTCTCGGCTGCTTCATAGTCCAAATCTCTGGACTGAACGGGTGGAGCAACAAAGAGTGAAGGCTCGGTCCCCAGATACCCCAAAATTAGTTTCCCTTCTGGGTTTAGAATTAAAACTCCACCGTCCACTCCCTAAAAATAATTTAATTATTTCAAGAAACTCTAATAACAATTTTCATATTAATTCTTCTCATTAATTTTTGTACATTCAAGGAAACTTTGCTGATGAATGTAGGACAAATGGGAAGTTTGGCTGCCCATCTCAATGCAGTTCCATTATAAATATAACACGTAAATGGATCATTACCAGAGGCAGCCAAAGTTATCTGTTGATTATCAGTTGGACTTGATCCTACGAAATAAATCGCAATTTACTAAAATGATCTTTCATAATTATGGATATCAAAATTAAACTAGGGCAACTTACTCACGACATACGAGCAAAAAGAGCTAACGTGATACTCCAACTTTTTGCACCACTTCAACTCTGCAAGCTCCCCAAAGCAATAAATATTCCTAAAAGTACAAACAATTATACGCGTTGTGCTCGCGTCTTCCGTTCCCAGCACCTGAATTTCCCCCAGACACTCTTCCCCCAAAGAAACTACCCAGTCTGGGGTCAACTTTTTTCCAACAGTGCTATCTTGTGCTTGTTGCTGGTAAACATCATCTTTCGCCATTGCCAAACTTGTATATTTGAAGCAAATCAGGTTCCACGAGGCAGCAATTATAAACGAATCCCAAGAAGGGACATAGGCCAACTAACACCAATCAATTAGATAGGATATTAAACTGAATAATTAATTTAATTAATAGAATTTTACCTGTCCGGGAAGTAGAATATCGGGTATATATCGTGAAAATGTGAATACTTCTTGTTCAAAAAATGACAACGTTCCGTCCAGCGACTGAACACAGAGAAATTGTCTCGCATCTTTAATTCCTTTGTTGCGATCCGCAGTTAGGCCTGAAGTTCCTCTACCAAATGCACCACTGCACATATTAAAAGCGTGCCGTTTTAGCTGATGCTCGTAAAGTAAAGAGAGTTTGTATTGGGAGCCATGCTCCACTTGTCCAGGCAATTTGGAGACTGAGAATATTGATAACTTTAATGGATGGAGAATAGCCAATGTGATCTTGTCTGATCCACTAAGGGTACATGAAAATAGCTTATTAAATAATTTAATTTCGATTTTAACAAGTCTTTTTAATTTACCCAACAAATCTCTCCGCTTCCACTTGCAAGATAGGTGCACTCAAATGAAATTCCGCAAGAATTGCAGCCTGATCCCTTATCTCTGCATAGTCACCATCCCCTTCGTCCGTCCCATGCGCGCCCCCTATTATTCTGAGGAACCCTGATAAGCTCCCAACCACTAGGATTGACTCATCCTCCTCATTATTATCAATATTTGCAGCTACCACTGCCCTTGGCGATATGAAATTGATGGGTTCGTTTATGTCAAGTGACCAGAGGTCACGGTATGTGAACAGTGTCATGATTTAGTTTAAATATTACAATGAAAGTAAAAAATACGTACTTTTTATGGGAATATAATGACTAGAAACTTGTTCCCTGCCAAAATTACTTGAAGGGTAAGGGTTTTGCATAGCTGCAATTCATACTTGCCGGTGTAACTAATGAGGGCTATTGTTGTGTTCCAAGAAGAAACTTAGTAACCACACTTGTTTGTCCGCTTAGGGAAAATCAATACTGCCCGGGTTAGGGTGAGGAGGGCTTTAGTCAACGCGTGTGAATTTTTCTACTTAGTAAACAGATTATCACGATAGATCAATTTTACATTGCCGTTTTACTATCAATTCAATCTCCATTATTCAGAAATGCCTATATTTTATGGATTTATTAGGACATGCAACACAAACGAAGTCAGAGGAACAAAGTCGTTTATTCCAATCGACACTTTTAGTATAAAAATGGCAAAACATTACAAAGGTAGATTAAAATAAGGTTACTCATTTGATTAATTATATTCAATCCTTCCTCCAGACCGCCTCTACATCATCGGTTCGATACCTAAAGAAATTATATGAATAAATATTTAGAAAACTCGTTCCATTGTAAATTATGTAGTACAGGACAAATACTAAACACATACCTTTGCGTGCAAAATGTGTCTTCCCAAGGTGTCCTAATGCCCGCATTATACATTTCCAGTCCAGCCTGAGCTATCATCGCCCCATTATCTATGCAAAACCGTTCATCAGTCGCGAAACATTTCGCATTTCTCTCCAGACACATTTGCCCCATCATTTCTTGCAATCTCTCATTGCAACCGACGCCGCCACAAACAAGAACCTCCTGAGATCCGGTGTGGGCCATGGCGCGCTCTATGAGGAAAATAAAATAATTATTATGAGCTGATCTGATCAGCCTGATCAGGATAATTTAATCTTAATTATATTTAACTTTTCACTCTTTACCAACCTGTCGTCTCCACCAACATGGCGAAAACAGTCTCTTGTAAGCTAAAGCAGAAATCTTCGGGCGTGTATTCCTTCTTCAATGTATTATATCGCTCTTCGATAAATGATAGTAAACCGGAAAATGAGACATCCATTCCCTTCACTACGTACGGTAATTGGAGTAATTTTTTGCCTCTGCAAAGTCATTTTATGAAGTTAATTATATAAACTACTTTTTAGACAGTAATTTCAATTTCCAGTAATAATTAATTTCAACCAAAGCGATTTCAAAACAAAAGCACTATCTTGTGTCACAATCACTGCGACTCTTTGCTAAAATTATTACGCAAAAGTAAATTTACTTACGGCCAATACAGTGATTAACTCCAATAATAGGCTTATTCCATAACTGAGCTAAAGTCCTCGCCACAACTGCAACGGTAATCAAAGGCGCCGCCATTCCAGGTCCTTTTGTGAAACAAACTGCGTCAATTTCTTCCGGTTTGATCTGTTTGAATTACAAATAATTATTCTTTAAGAGCCACACACAAAACACCAAAAGCTTTTAATACTCAACTACCTTGGCCTGCTTAATTGCAGTGTCAACAAGCCCGACAATTTCCGCTTGGTGGTGTCTGGCGGTGTCACCCGGTTGAAAGCCTAGAAAATTGAACCGAAAAACAGTTTAACTTTAGCATCCTCAATTCCTCAGATCAAATTTAAATAGTATACAAATGAAATTATTGCAAACCTTCTCCAGGCGGCGTAATATAAGTTTTCCTCGGATTTGATAACACTTCCCCATCCTTGATTATCCCAACCCCCACTTTATTGGCGGATCCTTCCAGGCCAATGACGATAACCATTTTAATGACTTATTTATTTATTTTAAAACTATTTGAATGATGAACGTTTGAATGATTCTTTTTCAAAATCACAAAATGCACGTTTTGCAAACGCACCGAAAAATGTGCCGAGCATCAGCTGCTGTTTTTCAATGCTGGACTGAATGAAAATCGTTCAATGAATGCTGCTAGTGTGAGAGAGCGAATATGAGAGAAAAAGAGCAACGAAATATTTTTCTCTTTGTTCAACATACACGAGATGGTTGATATATGAATGAACGGTGGAGCAAAAACATATTCAATCATTATTTATTTTACGCAATTTTATTTCGATTTCATTTGAACCTGCTACAGACAAACATTTCTAAAATCATAACACTTTCCCAATAATTCCATCATGAATCATGATGGCCATGAAAATTTAACGAAAGCTGTTGATTATTTAATCATTTTGCCTGACCTACACTAAAAATCTTACAACTTCAATTTCCCAACTAAAAAATTATAGTTATCATTTACGCATCATTACTAAATTCGTACAAAAACGGTTAAAAGCTACGTAGCATTTTTCTTACTATATTTAACTACTTGTTTAAACTCTCGGATTT
>JAHZMU010001155.1:0-17610 GCA_027743725.1 Rambutsinella grinnellia | reverse complement strand
TATAACTGCCGGTAGCTGCTAAGCAGTTAAATATATCTGCTTTTAGGGCAGATATTGGTAACTGCCTGGCAGATATTAATGCCTACATATCCCAAGCTGTCTCTCGTCGACCACGAAAGCCTATCAAGCTCGATCACTTGCTTGGCCAGTTTTTTGCTGATCAGTTGAAAAGACTAAAATCTATCTGCAAATGCACATGATATTACTTTTACAACGCAATTTTAAATGGGTGACTCCATTCTACAACTTCACCAGTGCAAATCCGATTAGTTTAATACATGTTCATTCTCTCATTTTTTTAATGGCTGAGGTTTACAGAATTTTATCTTCTGATATTTTGATTACATTACCACCCCTAAGTACGCCCGGAAAATCTGTCTTCAATAAATCCGCGGTAGAAGTCTTGACAATCTTAACAACGTTTTGGTTCATCATATTTTGAGAAAACGAAGTTTCTTGTAAATGTTTTTCATAATTAAATAACTAACTTTTCCACTTATCTCCGATAAAGCTAATGAGTTTACAACGGTTGATGTAAAAATTTAATTTGAGAAAGGAAATATCCAAATAAAGACGAATGTCTCCATACAGCCGAAATTTCCTTGATTTCATCAGACCCAACAGATTTCTCTATTGATTTTCCTCCTAATCATGTTGATATAACCCAGGCTTGCTAGTAAAAATGAGATAACAAGATACAAATTGGATTCTCTCAGAGCTCAAATTCAAATTGTCAAAAAACACTGATGATTTCTCTTTCTTTCTCTCCCTCTGAATATCCACACGGGATACGGGCAACAAAAAGTTTATTGAATTTTGTCAACAAGCCAGTGCAATTTTATAAGCAAAAAAAGTAGAGGATGAAAGAGCTGTGGAACTGAAGCTGAAGTTATTGATCCGTGATCTTTATCTTTCTTCTCTTTCTGAGAGAATTTTCAGGCTCCGATTCCCGAGAAAGAGTTTTTGTTTCCTTTTCAAAGCACAAACTGATTCCTTTCTATTTTTCCAATTGTTTCCAAAGTTTACGTAACTTATTGTGATCGTCTGAGAATGGAGTGAGTGAATCGAATCATGTGATAATCGAGATGGCTTTATCCTCAAAGGGGAGAGGGGGAATGAGAAACAGAATGAAATTGTATGCTCCGCTCCACCATCTCATTCCAACAAGACCCAAGGGAATTAAGAACTTGAACAAGTTGTAAAAATCGAAACAAGTAAATTGTGTCGCTTGATGAGAATTTTATAGAAAATGTGCCAAAAATCCCCCATCTCTTGATGATTCACGAATTAAATATTAATTACTAATGATTACAACTACATTACGTAAGTTGCATGTCTCTCATTCAACCGAGACTCATTTTTGATCTAGGTGTAACCTGATATGTTGAAAAGGTACCGATGCTTGTACCCTTTTACTGCATCTGTCACTTACCCCATGACCTTCTACTTATCACGGAGTAGCTCGAGTGGAAAATAATGGATCAAAGTATCAACTAGCCGTCATCATAATCATCAGAATATATATCAACTTTACAAAAAGTGCAACACGCAACGAAAAATCCCTGCTATTTTTCTTTACAGTGTAAATTTTCACATAATAATAGTTTCTCCAGCGGCTCTTTGATCATCTCTCCGTGTTTGTACGGAGTTGACACTTTTCTCTATTCGAGGAGGAGAGGGAAGAGGACACCGTTATGTTGAAAGTATTCATTTCACTTTTTATATATAAAAGAATGTCATGTTCAGTTTCAAAGATGAAGCTTGCATTCAAAAACTCCAGTTTTTATACAACTCTCGAGACGGAATCATAATGATCGGGTAGCTTTTAATAACCTGAGATGGGATAAACTAAATCATGTTATAAAATATATTGACGAGTGGAAATTGTGAGTGCGCAACACATCATAAAAATATCATCAGTCACTTTTAAACAGGACACTGTCGGTGAAAAGTGCAAATGAGCCAAGAGAAGGATAAAAGGGGCACCGGCATAGCAAAAATATTTATTGGAGAAGTTTTTATTCAGTAACTGAATTTCAGTTTCTACCTGCCTGGTTTGACGCCATTTGTGTTTTCTTGGTATGAAACGGGTGATAATTAAGGCTAGATCAAGTACTGCACTCGTATGTTTGTGTAATAAACGGAGGAGTTTTGTTTTGCCTATTATTTTAACTAGAGCAAAGTAATGAAAACCAACTCCTACTTTCCCGAATCCCGTTATAATTGAGATTTTCGTCAATACCATTATGATGACGACATTACTTTATCGTATCATATCAAATACATATTATATTTCAGCATGAACCATAGACATACCTCATTCTAAGCTCGATTGAGGATGATGCTTATTATCGCTTTTATTCTCTGCTTCATTCAAACAAGATATAAAAATCAGATCGAATTTCAACGCATTCATATAATACCCGTCTCATGTGCATTAATTACCGACAATGGGGACCAGAGTCCCAGCTGCATGTAAACAGAGAACGTTATTACTTCAAAGCGAAACCCTGATCCTTTATAAAAAGAAGTAAAAACAAAACTTGTGCAAAAAAATGAGATTATGGAAAACCAACTTAAAACAATATTACAGGAAAGTAGATGGTCTAGATAGAACTATAAACGTAGACTTTTCAATTATCCAACAACTCCATGATCCTTCGCATCGTCTAAATTGGCTGCATTCTTTCCTTTTTAAGCTGGATCAACAACTGTGTCAGAGAGCCAGCTTATAACGCAACCAGACTAAAGTCTCAAATAAAAAATCCCTAAATCCATCTCATTTTAAATGGGCTGTAATAATAATACTTTCTTCAGATATTTTACTCTATATATTTCTTTCCTACATGCACTTCTCTCCTCAACTTTATATTTTAACGGGGAAAACTGAAAGTTACACTTCCTCCTCATTATTACAAGACAAGTCTATGGATAGCTGTCTCACTCCATCCCAAGAACAAAGTCTTTATTATACCCAGCTCAAAGGTAAATTACAAGTAAGCCATGGCTTTCATGTCGCCTTATTTTTTCTCCCTTATTCTTTCTCGTTTATTCCAGCCTCGACAATCTCCTTTGATCCGCTTCATCCTCATTCCCCATTATTTTTTGTCAACTCAATTCCATCCCGCTGTAAATGAGATTGTCCGAGAGAGTATATTGAAGGTGTGGAGGATGAGGATATATTTCAAATTGAGTGGAAAAACCTACTTCTTTGGTGCTGGAATAACCACCTTGTGTGGCTTGTTTTGTCGTGTGTTAGAAGAATGTACACAAAAATAATTTGGATTTCATGGATGAAGTAAGATGGAAAAGAGCTCATTTCCCCTAAGCTCCTCTCATCCCTCATTTGCAGTGGAAAGTCAAGTGATACTGGGAAAAGAGTGTAAAAGCTTGACATGATCATCATCACTGATGACTCTCACATGAAAGAGTTTTGCCGGAAGGCTTTGCTTTTGTGCTCTTTTCAACCACTCAAGAGTCAATATAATGGGGAAGTAATGGTGAGAGGAGAGAGATGATCGTTTCCGTTTCATAATGTTTTCCCAGAGATAGTAAAACTTTGTAATTTTTTAGAGGTAAATAAGTTGAACTTGAAAAATTGTGTGATATACCGCTTTGTTGTGAATTGACCGTATGCATTTTTTGCCCGTGGGATTTGCTAAATGATAATGTATTTGAAATGAAATATTTATATTCAAAAGATAAAAATCAACTGAACAATAAGCCTACACCCTGGAGCACTATGGGATTGATGTTATCAGGAAATAGCAATCTAAATAATGTATTTACTAATAATGAGAGAAAAAAGTTGATCTCAAATTACAGTGATGCCGCTGCGGCTGCTGCAAGCATGGGATTTGTGAGTTGGATTGGGGTGGGTGCAGCAAGTGCACCGGGAGGATGACCTGGTGGCCCGTTTCCTGATGGTCCGTTATGACCATCTCCTCCACCGGAGCCTCTGCCAGATTGAGATGGTGGCATAACGGCGGCCGCAAGAGCCTGATTCATAAATGGATGACCTGGAGCTCCAGCGGGTCCAAGACCAAGAGCCATTCTTAAAGCTTGAGGAATGATTATGTTTTTGGTGGAGGGAGGGGATGTTGATGAAGATGAGTTATTACTGTGGGATGGAGGGGGTACGGTGACCGGTGGGGAAAGATGATTTGGTGTAGCGCCTCCACTGGACGAGGAGGAATTGTGATTATTTAAAGCATTGTTTGAGTTGTTAGGGTGGTGGGATAAATGAGGGTCGGATTTCAGGTGGTTTTGATGTGCAGCATGTGCATGTGCAGCGGCAGCTGCTGCTTCGAGATCATGGAGAAAAAATGGGTGGAAAAGGGACCGATGGAGGGAGGCGAAATGGGGGTGATGTGGGGTTAACCCAGGGTGTGGAGGGAGGTGAGCAAATTGGGGGAGTGTTGTGGGAGGAAGGCTGTCGCTCTCATTACCCCGAAGACTTTGTGGGGAATGGTTTCCTAAAAAAAAGTATTTATATATTTTTAAACTGCAATTAAATTTAAGTTTAAAAAAACTAATATATTTTTCTAATAGAATTAAGCTAATGGAATAAAATGGGGAAATATGATATTTTTAACGTTGAACACGTACCACTCGTATTTGGTGACTGACATGGACTGGGATTTTCCGACTGAGAGGAGTTATTCGTACATTCATGATCACTTCCTGAGCCCGGCTCTGACTTGAGCTTGGACTCGACGCCAGTGGACTTGGCCGTCGAGTCACTGCTNCATGATCACTTCCTGAGCCCGGCTCTGACTTGAGCTTGGACTCGACGCCAGTGGACTTGGCCGTCGAGTCACTGCTCCTGCTTACAGGTTCTGGAGCCAGCTTTAATGCTGTTCGCTTTACAGCCGCTGACTTCCGAGATTCCACTTTTGCCACTTTGTCAACTTAATAAAAAGTATTTTATTTAACTTTTCTTTTTTCACAATTTTATCCTTTTTGTTCACTTTATAATTTCTCTCATTTTAAGTCATTTCCAGTTTTTTTCACATATAAATTCTTAAACGCTTTCCAGTTTGATAGAATCCGTATATTTTAATCAATCAAACAAAAATCGCACCTTGCCCCAAACTGTTTCATTCTTGACTTCTCCCACGGCAAACTTCACTTTTTCCAAAGTCAATCTGATTTTTTATTCAATTTCTCAAAAATAACTTTTCTCTTCTTTCTAAATACAATTAATCTTCTAATTACTTTTCACTCCATCACAGTTTCTACTTTCAGACTCGTTCCTCAAATTGACTTTTCACTTCCTAAGATATATGACATGATACCCCAATTTGTCTTGTGATATCAATACTGATTTGTTTCACCCTCTTTATTTCTTGTATCTCCCGAGCCCTTAAAAGTCTCCCTTAAAATCAGTGTATCACTTCCACTCTCTCGGTTGATAATAGCGATGACAGTGGAGGCTGCGGCTGGTGTCATTCCATTCTTTCTTGTTTTTCCTCTGTATATTACACCACCACTGGTATCACTATCCACCAATACCAACCAACCACCAACCTCTCATCATCAGCATCACATCATCACACTCCTTCCTACTCCTTTTACAAATAAATACTCTCTTTTCTTCTTCATCGCTTCAGAAAAAAAAACATATTTTTATGCTCAAACCTAGAAGCTCTCACTCGGTATAACCCCGCTTTACTTTTTCCACGGGAAGTGTTCCGCACAACTCGAAATGGGAAAGAGCCGGGCCATGGGACAAGGAACACAACAACTATCATTTGAGTATTGGTTAGTGATCTCTACACTGATAGCCTATGAATCCCTTGGTTTCCCTTAACGTCATCGCCCTACACAGAAGCTATACCCATCATTATTGTGAGCTGATAGGGATGGTGGTGGTTTCGAGCTCATCATCATCTTCATAACAGCCATGTATACACTATTGAGCAGGCCACTATACTGAAGGTATTGGTATTACCAAACAGATTCCTATTTTCCCCTTGTTTGTTCTTTCTATTTTTATCAAGGAAATTTTTTTCGTCAGTGCCACTGCTCGTTTTTTATGCTCAAACTCAGTAGAGAGGAGAGAGAGAAAGAGGTTTGAAAATATAAACTACTCTTGGCTCTCATACCCTCCCTTCATCAACATATCATCGTGTATTAAATGTGGGGATTGCTTTGCACAGTTACATGTGAGAGAACAGGAGCTCTCAAAAATCCTCTGTATCGCTAGACATATTCCTTACCTATCTTGGTTTTCTCTCTGCCCTTTCATAAAGGTAGAATATTGTGGGGTTCGTAGTTTAATGTATCCGGGGGAGAAGGAAAATGTAGAGAGAGTTGCTTATCATCATGATGATCAGAGCATTATTATTATCCTTTATCAGTTATGAGAGGTGTGCAGAAAAAGGTGAAATATTTCTGAGTTTGTGCAACTCTTGGCTATAGAGCTTTTCGTATTGGCATAATATGGAATGGATGTGGATGGTAATTTTTTTTCTCTTGGAAGGAGCGAGCTTTTTGGTAACGTTATAAGTAGGGAAGTGATATAAGATGTGTTATATGTTAGTGAGAAGGCTCTTCTTTGGTTGGGGGTATCAATGATTCGATTGGTGTGGTACGAGTCAGATTGGTTGTCGAGCTGGGTGGAGTCTCAAGTCTTCGGCTGTTTCCATAATGCTCGCTAAGTAGTGGTGTAAGCTTTGCTGACTGCGAAAAAGGAGACTTGACTTGTCGTCGGGGTGTATTATGGAAAAACTTTGGCTTGGGCTGGTGGTAAGGAGTCGGCTGAACGGGCTTATGTAACCTTTGTAACATTTAACAAGAGCAAAGTCAATCTGGAGAAAGTCATTTTACCCAAGGATGATGATTGCGACTGCTTTCCCCTAATATTTTATCAAAGGACAACTGTTCAATGATCCTCCAGTTTTCAAGTGGGGAGAAGTGTGAAGGATATTGAAATAATTTCACCTTTTAAAGTCACTCATGCAGTTAAAATTTTTAATGAGCGAGTGAAAGAGAGTTACATTATGCTTGTTAACAATGCTCAATTACATATGATTGTGACGTGCTTGCTCATCCGTGTAAAAAACTTAAAATATTCCAGTAAAATTTAAATATCTTGACGGACTCGCTAGAGACGGTCAATGTTTAAGTCAGATTATTGCCTTTAGGTATGTATGATGTATGATAGAAAGGAGCCAACTAAAACAATAGGATTTTATTTTTTAAACACTCTAATTCCGTAGACAACGTACCCGACAAGACGGCGTAAAACTATTAGCACGTGGAATTTTTGCTTTTCTTGAAAATCACAGCATTTTGATATTGATATGCTTTACTTTTTTGCCTAAGCGGATTAACTTTGTTGGCTACGGTCAACTATGAAGCCGGGACTGTATGAGACGCAGACACAGACACGAGCCATTTCAGATTTAGAAATTCCACGTAAAACTTCCATTTAAAAATAATATTTTTCTCAAAAATATCATCTTTCTATCCATCGCTTTAAACTTAGGTACATAATTTATTTATTCAGTTAAAAACGCGTCAAAATTTAATATTTATGAAATGTCTAGAGCCCCACTCAAAATTCTGTGTGCATCCAAGTCACAATGCACCCGACCCGACTCATTTTAAATTTCAATTCACTTGAAATTTTCAAACGCCTCTCATCTCACGATTCGCTGAATTTCCAATGCTGATGTATTCATCCCCAAAATCTATTTCTCCTCACCCTAAATACACACCGCCATCATCATTTTATGCATACAATTTTTCTGCACCATTACATCCACACATCTTCAATGACAATGGGGCTCCATGCATATAAAATTGACTTATCATTCTTCTGGAGTGACATTGAATATGAAAGATGCGATGGCAAGTAAACTACTTCCGTTTCTTTCACTCTTTACCAATCGAAAATATCTCATCTGCATCTCATCATCATCCTTATCATAAAGCGCCAAAGGAGAATGTCAAGTCACAAAAGATATTGTTTACGCCTTTCGTCATCATCATCAGCTCCAGCTCAACTACGAGGAAAGCAATCGTACTCGACTTCCTCATTTAAAATTCTATTTTCTTCTCTTTCCATAAAAATCGGTTCGTTTTCTCCGTCTCCGCTCATCCATATCCCAAAGGACATCAACATCATCTCCTTCTCATCGACCCGTTTTGTGTAACGAGTGCCACTTCAAGTCGCTCCCTTCCATTTTTCCTTCAAGAATTGAGCAGTGCAGAGATCGAGATCATCCTCCTATTGATTCCTTCCATCCTTCATATCGATTCTCTGATCCCAAAAACACTGGATCGTTTCCTCTCTATTCCTTTACGTACTTCCTTCCAAAGGATTACGTCTTTTGTGAATTCATAAGAATCAGAATACCATATCACATCCCCGCTTTCGCCTAGATAATCTTGATTAGGTAACCGGAATAAGGAAAGGCTCTCGACTAGAGGATAGTTTTACTCTCTTTTCGATGAAAGCAAGCCAAGGCTACCGTTCAATAATGCTTAAGCCAATTCTTGGTAAATGTTATGGAATGAAAGTCAAAAGGAAGAGTAGAGACTCCACCCAACTCGCAAACTAAGCGGACTAATACGAGCACCAATTGTATCTGATACTCCCAACCAAAAGGTGAAAGCTCGCTCGCACATATTCCATTTCACTTTCCAACTTGAAGCTACTGAAACAAATCCAAAACAAAAGCTATCGCAGGAAATCGCAAGATATGATTAAAAGCATTGTTTTGCATTTTGTATTTGCAGTGTTGTAAATATTTCTCATTTCTAACTTAAGATAAATCAACGTTTTGCTAAAACATTTGAAATGATTTTGTCATCTAAAAAATCACTTTTGCAAAGCTCCTAATTTCAAGCGATTCTTCTGCGAAGCGAAGTGAGTCTTTATGAATAACCGACAAACTATCTTCATGCCCCATATCAAACTAAATTCAATTGATCCTCTGTTTGTATCTCGTTATTTTTAGCTTTCTCACAAACAATCTCGCGACCAAAAGCTGGAAAAAGTAGATCATTCTAAAGTGAATATGGACAGTTTCACTCCAAAGTATATTACAACGTAATGATGTTACCCTCATCTATTGTGCTCCCCATCTCCCATTTCGGTTCACAAAGCAAATTCGGTAAATAGAATGGACAATAGTGACAATGAACTTTGGTGCAAACTCCCTTCTTTGTTTATTCATGATCCGATTCGACTATACTCGTCTCCTTTAAAAATGATACATCATTTGCTCTGCCTGTATCAGATAAAAGCGATTTAAAATGAATAGGGAATTGACTGAAACACGTCAATTTAGATATAAATTGACTAAAGAAGAGACAATGGAACGTTTACTCTTCAGCTTACAAAATGTAGCAATAACTTACAGTGATATAACTTGTTTCATTTTTGCGAGGCTTTATTCGATTGAGCTATTGGGTACTCTGTCCATATTCTTTTTATGCTTTGATGCTCGATAAAAATATTTTACCAGTTGTATGCGAACATTTGTAAATTTATTTTGAAAAAATAAAAGAGTGAACATATCAGACTAATCGGATTTGCACTGGCAAAGCTGTATAATGGGATATCCCATATTTACAATTACTTTATATTTATCTCGTACACAGTTGCATCCTTTTAGAATTTAGAATGGTAGCGAAAGCGTATGAAAATCAGTTGAAAAACTGGCCAAGCAAGCTATCGAGCTTGATAGGCTTTCGTGGTCTGACGAGAAAGATAATGAGGAGATGGATAATAATGAAGACATGTCTACTCTGACATGGATTCTTTTACAGAAGTCTGACTGGATGATCTGATGATGATTGCGATTATGATAACAATTCTACAACAAAGTATGGCTGAAGGAATGAGAGGATAAAAAATCTAAAGAAATAAATTAGACGATCATGTAGCATTCTACAGTTTTTGAGAGAGAAAAGGAACTGCAACAAATCTCACTTTTTGTTCTCTCTCTCGGTCTGCTCATCAGAATCATCTTGTTCGTGACAGGAGTCCATTTCATGGGATTGCAAAAATGAAAACGAGTTTCATTCAGTCTCTTGCTTGTTTTGTTCCTTGTTTTATTTGAAACATGATGAACTCATCCGCTTCCATTTGGAGAAAAGAAGAGGAGAAAAAAGTTATTAATGAAATACCTGCGGTTTAATACCTTTTTCATTTCGAATGCAATCTGTTCGTTCATGCTCGTTGGTCATGTCATGCATTTTTCATGGTTTTCTTCAATTCGCTTAAAAAGACGATGGTCAGCTCAAATGTCCAATAATTCATTCTTCTCCTTCAGAGATTATAGCCCGATGATTACAAGGAATTGAGAAGAGCTGAATTTTAGTGTAGACGTTTCATTTTTTAAAAGTTAAAATGTGATGATGGGATAGCCAGTGAGCACAAATAATGACTATGATGATGGTAAAATACCAAGAGAATAACAAAATTGCTGAGAGAGAGAATATGAGCTTCAAGCTCAAATAGAAGATGAGTTTACAGCCAAAGGGCTAAACAGTTCTGTCTACATTTTTTGCATCAACAATCTAAACGTTATGAGGATGATGATAGGCAAGAATAAGCGAAGAAAAAAGATGACTTCATTTCGTTTAGTCAGTTGGCTATTATTTGCTCACAGCATGAAATGGTCATGTTGTAGACGTTTCATTTTTTAAAGTTAAAATGTGATGATGGGATAGCCAGTGAGCACAAATAATGACTATGATGATGGTAAAATACCAAAGGAATAACAAAATTGCTGAGAGAGAGAGAGAGAGAATATGAGCTTCAAGCTCAAATAGAAGATGAGTTTACAGCCAAAGGGCTAAACAGTTTTGTCTACATTTTTTTGCATCAACAATCTAAATTTTATGAGGATGATGATAGGCAGAATAAGAGAAGAAAAAAGATGACTTCATTTCGTTTAGTCAGTTGGCTATTATTTGCTCACAGCATGAAATGGTCATGTTGTACAGTGAATATGCTATCAACAAAAAGTTGTAAAGACGCCATGAAAGAAAAGCTTACACAATACGTTTATATTTTCATGCTCCTTATTTTATTGGAAGGTTTCACGCTATAGTTCCACTGCATTTACTCGAAACCACGAAAGTGGCTAGACTGGAAAAATAATAACAAAGCCAAAAAACTTTAAGAAATTCATGATGGCCGAAACCAAGTTTTTAATGAAATCGCCCCGAAGGTATAAAAACTTGACTTGGAAAAGTAAAATATCACTTTAACTTTTCAATTCGGTAGGAGAATGGAAGTGTAAAAAGTGGTTTTGGGTGCAGAGCTGGATGGTTGGCTGAGCAGTCGTGAGAAAAGGAGAATTTAATAATCAAAAATTGTAATAGTTATCAACTGACTGTGAAAGAACTTAAAAGATTTCTTCTAAGCAGCTAATCATGCAATAATTACTGAGTTGTACAAGAGTTACATGAGAACTGTAAAAGTTTACTTAAATTGAGACGAGGATTATAAGCTAAATAGTCCATTTCATTATTACTTTCCAACATAAAAATATTTGTTCAGCTTTTTGTTATTCTATCGATGATGAAGCTGTCACAAAGTTGTCAAAATCGTTATTGCTCTCATTCTTCCCAAGACTATGCTGTGTTTTGTTAAGATCAAAGTATGATTTTCTTCTCTGAAACCTTGATGAAAGAGGAAAGAAGGTATCAGATGTCCCTTTCAACTTTGGTTTCATTTTCTAAGTCCTCCCATCTCTGTCCCAATAGCACAGTGAAAGGTCTCTGAGACTTGATCCGATTTAAAGCTTGAGCCCTTCATGATAAAAACCTAAATGAGTAACTCCACACATATGAGAGTATTTATATGAACTTCAAATATTTCCAAATGATTCCGTCAATGTCAAAGGGAAAAGTGTGATAAGCAGGGTTTGAGCCAATAATGCACTCTCACACACAATCTGCTCCTTTCTCAATGAATACTAGTTAATGGCCATTGTTATTCTGAAACAGCTTATAATTCCTCCTCACCACAGGAAAAATCCACAAAACCAGATCCATTTCTCTATTCTCTAGTCTAGTCTGATGAAACAGTGCATTTTGTATTTTATAAGCTTAGCATTGAAAAATATACGGCTTAAGGTATAGAGAAAAAACAACAAAAAATGTGTACAAACCATTCTCATTCAACTCAACCTCACTCTCTGATTCATTCATCGCAAATCTCAATATCCGTTTTAATTCATACGGGAACTGGGGAAAAGAAAAGTAAATGCAGTGGTGTTGGGTATAATGCACGCTACATTTATTCTAATACGGTGATTATCACGACGATTATGAATGGGATTTGGGGATTGAATGTGGTACTTTGTTTGGGATTTGTTGGCTGTTATGGGTGCGTGCAAGTGTGCCCACAGAAATGTCCACTTCATTATCTCCTCGTCAATCAGCCAGTTTCAGGAATAAAAGCTTAAGCAGTGTCCATTAGCCAAGTGTGCTTTGACTGGGTTGAAAACGACTCCGTCTTGCTTGGATGCATTTTCCTCAAAAAGTAGAAGAAAAAAAGGTTTCACTTTTAACAATTTCTTCGTACCTGGCACACCTGAGCTCGCGTTCTAAGACCATTTTAGAATGGATTAGATTCTATACTCTAAAGGATAAATGAAAAATCGATTATTATTCCTATTAATACTAAATACGATATATTTTCTTTCAGATTACAACACCACCTGGGTCTAGTTGGGAAACGAGCAGACTCGGAAGATCCTGATGATATGGATGACAAAACCCCACCATCTTCTCCCATTCCCTCCGAACTGGGTTCAGAGTCAGATCTCAGTCTTGGCACTAACTCACCCCCACCACCAGCCTCCTCCAATAATTCTCAAACCTCCCTCCCATCCCCAACTGGTAATAACAATAGTATAAATAATAACCACTCTCCTCTCAACCCACATCATCCTCTGCATTCCCTAAATCACCCTCTCTTTTCCTCCCTTCCAAACTCTACATTTGGTTCATTTGGCCATGCAACTATACCCATTCCAGTAGCAAGTTTGGGTCTTGGTCCCCTCCCTTCTCCAGCACATGGAGGAGCTTCATTTGGTTCATTTGGCCATGCAACTATACCCATTCCAGTAGCAAGTTTGGGTCTTGGTCCCCTCCCTTCTCCAGCACATGGAGGAGCCCCAGGTCTACCTCCACATCATATGTCCCACCATCATCCTCATCACCACCCCTCCCTTTTCCCAAGCTTGGCTTCCCTCCACGGTTTCTCCGCTGCAGCGATGTCCATGCACGCTGCAAATGCGGCGGCGGCGGCGGCCGCAATGGGTGGAAAAGGAAGTCTCTTCTCAATGCCATTAGAGCTACACAGACCATTTCTCAAACAAACAGCGTCACCCAACAGACCTAGTTCGCCATCGTGAATTCTCTCAAATCTTTCAATCAACAATGCCCCGAGCAAAACAGTTAATTTATGTTTTACCGTGCGCAGCCAAATTATCAACCTCCGCTTTTTAAACTTTTTTTTACCTATTTAAGATAACGGTGCAATATATCTCCTTCATTCAGTGACAAAAGCTATTTCATCTTTTTAAGAAAATCGCTTTTCAGCCACCTACACACACGTCCTTTTAGTGTCCATTTGCCATTCTCAGAGTTTAATATTTTTTACAAGTGTTTCGTTAAATGGTTTATGACATTGTTAAATGGTACAGTTTTGTCTAATGTGGAAAGTCCGTCGCCTCCACAAATTCGAAAAAAATCCATTTTTTGTTAAACTGTGTGGCTGTACCTGCAACAAAAATTAATGTTTTCACTCAAAAGATAAAACGTTTTCAATTTACAAAGCGTCCTCTCCACTTTTTTCTAAGCCATTTGACTAAACGAAAGAAAGCTGTTCTAGTTATTTATCACCACAACTTAATCTACTAAAGAAATATATTTGTCTTTGTAATTTTATCCGTAAAATGAATGTACTATACTGTGTAAAAATTATTTAGTTAAGCTACTATTTAACCGAATTCTAAGTGTATTTATGTAATTTATGTGAACACGTCATTAAAATAAATTATCCTCATCATCATCATATCATTACTGTTATATACTATTAAAGTGCATAGTTTTAATAGCTACTTTGAAAGATATTGAAAAGGAAATTCAGCTACACTTAAGAAATATACCTTAAATGGAGGAGAAAACAGTATAAAAAATAAAGAATGAAGAACATAAATTAGCTTTTTTATTTAATATTCTCATTCCCATAAAAGAAACCGGAAAGCAGCATTTTTTTCACTTTTCTGCATTCGTATATAAGCGCAGCAGTTGTAGAAGGGCAGCGTAATTGGATGATTGCATGAAGACGGAAGGGTATGCATTGTTGTGCAACTTGCTCAGGGTGAATAGTGGAGGTTGGGCTAGTTGACTTTTTGTTAAAATGCATGGAATGACTGCATCTACCCGTATGCATAGGGTAATTGCTTGTAATGGATACTCTGAGGATATAATAGGCGCTGAGAAGATTTGGCCATGCCCACTTTCGCTTGGATATCAAGTGATTCTTTCATACTTTCCCATGTAGTATTAAAGTGCAAATTTTTATATGAAACTTAATAATTAGCTCATTTTAATAGTGCAATAATATACGGAAGGATTAAATATACGCTGATTACTTGAGAGATTAACTCAAGTTCAAGCAAATTCACTCATTCTATGCCTTCTACTTGTTAGAAATTCTCATCTAAATTATGTAAATTTTTTCAAAGCTGAATGCAACTCTGATTGTAATCAGGCTATATAATAGCAATACGTTTACCTTTAAAAACCAGTGCATTTTCTATTATTCTTCATCCCTTCGGTAATGGCACTGAAAAGGATTATGAACAGGCTGCTACCTCCAAACAAAAAGTCTGTTGATTGATGATAAAAACTCGTAAAATAATAGTAAAACTTTTACATTATTGCATACATTATAATATCTAGATTTTTCACTGAGTAGCGAACAATCCCATACCAAAAGGTATTAAAAAGGCTCTGATCTCTGACAGCCGTATTATGTCTCGCCTTCATCAAACAAATACAAAGCCATTTATTCCCATATAGGAGCCGAGGGAAATGCAGACCACTCCATTAACTTGTCTTCTTCCGTCCGTCACTTGAGAGCTTACAGTGGAAAAAACGGGAGCAAGAGGAGGGATAATTTTTTCCCAATGTTGAATACACTTGTAACGTTTTTTCAGCTTAGAGACTCCAAAATATATGGACTAAATATCAGGGTAAAAAATCTACTTAAAATCATACATAAAAAGGTATAGGGAAATGGTGGGAGCTGGAGCAGATAAAAAGCGTGTGAGAGTGAAGCTAGTGGAGTCGCACTGGTCGAGTATTTTCTGATCGGATTGACAAGATAAAAAATATGTTTTCTGTATCGAATAAAAAATAGGGAGATGATGAACATTTGAAATTTGTAAGTAATGCATATTTAAAAATGATCAAAATCAGAGTAAAGATGTGGTCATGTTTTCAATGCGACATTACACGTTTCAGTTTTACTTGGGTCAACCATCACAAAATCTGTTGTGGTTTAAAACTAATGACCACTCACATTAAAAAGCATGAAATGTCCACTGCATTTGGGAAGGGAGATGAAAATCAAAAGCTGGCTTGAAATCGGAGACTAGAAAAAGGGACAGATAATATTTAATACTAGGGTATGATTTAATTCGTATCGTGTTTTGTTTAGAAGATTAAATGTAGAGCATTAGGATAGTTAAACCCAGAAAAATGTAGAGGGCAAATCTCCTCCTTATTAAAAGGAAATGTAAAGGGAATGAGAACTTCCTAATGTCATGTTAATCTTTTAAAAGCATTTTGATGAATTCTGAGTAATATGAACTTGCTTATAAAAGCCTGAATCTGACATTTTCATTAAGAATTCTGGGAAATTAGATGCAAAGGTTAATATATTAAAATCATATAATTTCATCGGTAAAGTAAGATGAAGCATTTAATAAAGTTCACGCTAGACATTCAGGCAACATAACAGTTCTCTTTAGGTTAATAAGAGCACTTTTTCTTCCTTTTCTGTGAAAACTCCTTCATTATAATGGATTAGGTTACAAGTTCCCACAAAACTCTGTCAAGCTTCAATAATTCCCTCCTCATGTCATAATTGATATCGTGTAAAGTCATTTGTAAAGTGAAATGAGAGCCATCACCACGAAAAAACCCCCTTAGACAAGTTACAATTGCTGCAACTCTTCCTCTGCATATCATTTTGACAATAAAATTCCACCCTGACAATGGGCAAACAAAAGGCCTTTTATTCAAGAGCTAAACTAGGAATAATATTGAATATTGACACGCACATCTTTATATGGCTCATTTCACTCACGTCTTTTAGGAAAAAAGGGCTAGGCACAGTTTTTCTCAAGTTGAGTAAATAGTGGAGGAGTAACAAGCCCAAAAATATTTGGAAAAACTCTACCTTTGATTACATTTCTTGTTATGGAAGGACATAAAAATATTTTATTTTGCTACTGCACACTTTACATATTTTTTACGAGTATCATTGTCACATCGTTTTGTCCACGTTGGGTTCGAATTCACACTTGATTTCATTACACTCTGGAGATGAACGCACATCCTACTCAATTTTTATATCAGAAGCAACTTGCTCGTTTTATGTAAATGTAAACAGTACCGGAGATGGACTTGGATGTAATTTTTGTCACTTATTTGTCAAGAGCTCCTGTCAGTAGCATATTTTCATGGAGTGGTCTGCTTATATAATAGTTGTAAAAATACTTGTCATCGTGAAACGGAGAGAGGCGATCCAAAGACCAATTTCAGAATTATGATACCAGAAGCTACCACACACCAGCAGCAACCAAATACTAATTTCATCAGTTTCGAATCGAATGAACTTGTAATATTTACTTTGTGTGTCGTAGCAAGAACAATAATATTTTGTAATGGGAAGAAACTACTGTTTGTGGTATGCTTACCACGAGGGAAAATGACAGTGACTAGTTAATGTCCCCTTTTAGTAATAAAAACTTTACTTGAGAGTAGAATAAGTGGCGTATTAAATTATACATTTCGATGTCTCTCATGTCCAGCTCATATTTCTCCACATTAGCAACCTCACATGTCAACATTAAATATTTCTCGAGATGAAACTAATGCATAAGCTTACTTATTTAGTGATACGATGATGACAATATTGATGGGGATGAGTGGATGGGGTATGTAGTGGAGGCATAATGATAATATTTGTGAAGTATTCTTGTCCTGTCTTGTCCAGTAAGGAACTTGCCAAAGTACACAAAAACTGTCCATTTTCATTTCTCCAAGAGAGAAAAAGTGTTATTTGTTTAGTATGTGAAGAAAATGAAGGAGTAAAAATAATAGAAGGTGGAAGAGTGGACGAGGAAGGGAAAGGATTATGTTGGTGAGGATAAGTGCAGGTGTCCCATTATCATCGTCATCCTAATAATCGTCCTTGTCATCAAAGTAAGCAGAAAGATAATCACAATTATCCTCCTTCCCATCATAATCGTCATCCCTTAATCAGGGAAATATTTTTGGATTGGAAATACTCAAATACTGGTCACTCTGTCAATATTGGAGGACATCAGAGGAGAGCAG
>JAHZMU010001154.1:0-16146 GCA_027743725.1 Rambutsinella grinnellia | reverse complement strand
AATGAACTGAGCATCTTTTAAACTAAGTCATTTTATTTAATTACCGGTGTTGTTACATTATGAATTATATTACTCTAAATATAGTCTGTATGAACTTTAACTTTAGTCTGATTCACTAGTATGTATAACAATATTTATACATTTTTGAACATCAATGTAACAATTTAAATAAAATCGTTAATTCTTTCGACGAAACATTTACATCCTTACTTTACATTCAACCACCCACTTGCTAAATGGTTAGTGATTCAGCTACTACAATTTGTATTGGAATGGAATAGAAATACATTACTTTGAAACAATTCTCAAATATCTAATTGTAACACTTAATAGTTTAAGAAAAATACTTAAGAAAGCAAACAGTCCACCAGTTTAAAAAAAAATACTTACCTTCTTTCAAGAGGTAGTGATAGTAAAGACATAAAAAGAATGCTCGTATTTAAGAGTCTGACAAAGCAATGGCACACACAATCTCGTCTATTTGCATAAAATGCAATGCCAAAGATTACAAAAATAGTTTGAAGAGAAAATTCATCATCATCCCTACTCACAACACTAAAAGTTTTAGTCTAAAACAAGAGCTCTTAACCCCTGAAATTCTGCTTGCACTCTTCCAATCTTTTCTGGTGTGCATCGAGAGGAACCTTGGATAATACCATAGAGTCCTTTGTAAGCTGTCGTGTTCGGAGTAAGTCTGCTTGAAATTCGTTCGGCTGAAACTGAATATCAATGTCATCAGGGTGCATCGCGTCTCGGATTATTTCAATAAGTGGGCGGATCTTATTGTCACTAGCAGCAAAGATTTCAACACACGGAGGGTCAGACTCATTCTCCAAGCTCTATATGACAGAAATGAATTTGATGAATGAATTTATCAAATTAAGTATTTAAGCAAAATCAAGCAAAATGATTGACGCGTTCTCAGATGCTCATAACAGCCAATAACCTTACCTTGACATAGCAAGCCATGCCTTCGATAACTGGTTGCAGCTTCTTTAATTCCTTCATTTCATTCGATCTAATTCCATTAAGACGGACAGTGACAGCCTGACAAAAATAAAAAAATGTCTTAAAGATTAAGTATCTATAAATTCATTGGTAGGTAGAAGCTTGCGAGTGAATATGTACCTGAGGCGGAACCAATTCCAACAATTCTGGAATGTCTTGAGCGCAGGCTGGCAAAGCTAACTTGCTTAGGTCATTGATAGGAACCCTAACCTTCTTTCCAATATCCAAATACAGCAGCTGCACAAACTGGAATGTAGTGTGATAATGATAACAATGTTAAAAAGCATCTACATAATCCAATTATTTCATACACTACGAGTGCATACCTTGGTCTCATCAGCATCTTCCAAAACCTTCACTCTGTAAAGTTCACTCCAGTCATCGTTCATGGTTGCAATGAAATATCTGTATTTGAACCTGTAGATCATCTCTTTGAAAAAGTCGGTCATACTAGAGCATTGGGGCGAAAAAAGGTCCTCGTCCGTTTGAATATAGTTAAGCAAGCGCCTCATTTCATAGTTAAGGTTGTCGGCAAAGACAACATCGACACAACCCGAGTCCCGCACATTAGTGATAAATGCAACTTTGGTTTTGCCAACCTATAAATAATAATACAAGATAGAAATAGCAATATAGCAATAATAACAAATGAAAGCGCGGAGCTAATTTGTAAGTCTAATTATGAATACTATTCAAATTTACCATTGGCATGCGAGGAATTGTCGCAAACAATAATGAATGCAAAAAAATTTGCTTCAACTCCGGCGAACCAAATACGTTCACATAATAACAAATGAAAGCGCGGAGCTAATTTGTAAGTCTAATTATGAATACTATTCAAATTTACCATTGGCATGCGAGGAATTGTCGCAAACAATAATGAATGCAAAAAGATTTGCTTCAACTCCGGCGAACCAAATACGTTCACATAGACGCTCAGTACTCTTGATTCAGCAGGCTTCTCGATTGTAGAAATAGTAACTAGCTTTCCTTTGATCACATCCAGTGTGTTTAACAATACTCGTTGAAGTAAAATCTCGTTCTGGAACACAAACTTGTTCTTCTGTAGCCACTCCTTAAACGGAAGGACAGTAGTTACTTCAAACTGGCACGCAATCACCTAAATTCATTCAAACAAAATATTCAAAATCAGTCTTGAATTGCTGAAAAAAAAACAAAGAGCCATAACCGTTAGGATATTATTACCTGAAAAAAGCATTGCGCCAGTTCATCCGTCATGTGGAACGCTTCAACTTCCTTTACCACGAATTTGTCATTGGTATCAACATCAATGAATTTGACACCTTTTCTCGGATGAGTTTTGTACTTCACAGCCCTGTGTAGGTTCCCATTTTTGTCCTTCACGACAAAAACCTTGTCTCCAGTAGTAACTAGCTTTCCTTTGATCACATCCAGTGTGTTTAACAATACTCGTTGAAGTAAAATCTCGTTCTGGAACACAAACTTGTTTTTCTGTAGCCACTCTTTAAACGGAAGGACAGTAGTTACTTCAAACTTGCACGCAATCACCTGAATTCATTAAAAAAAAATGTTCAAAATCAGTTTTGAATTGCTGAAAAAAAAACAAAGAGCCATATAACGGTTAGGATATTATTACCTGAAAAAAGCATTGCGCCAGTTCATCCGTCATGTGGAACGCCTCAACTTCCTTTACCACGAATTTGTCATTGGTATCAACATCAATGAATTTGACACCTTTCCTGGGATGAGTTTTGTACTTCACAGCCCTGTGTAGGTTCCCATTTTTGTCCTTCACGACAAAAACCTTGTCTCCAGTCACCAGAGAAGGTTGAACAAGGTACCGAGTGCCCCGATTTGATGCATACGTGTCCTCAATCATCTTAGCCATCTTTTGACGCAATTGCTGAATAGAAAATGCAAAAACAATCTCGTTTAAATCTATGCCCAAAGTAAAAGCACTTATTTATGTAAATGAAAATTTACATCTGTTGAGTAGTCCATTAGCTTGATACGCCCATTTCCGAATTTCTGTTCTTTGTTCCAAATCCACCGAAAGTATCTGAATGACAATGGGGAAACCCGCCTGTTTCTTCAGAACTTTGTCAGGAACTGCGACATCAACTCCAACCTCCATTTTCAGGTCTACAACCGCACCATCACCTGCATCTGACCCTTTTGGAGCTGATGACCCTCCGACACTCCCGCAATCATACTCAACATCTGAAGCGCAAAAAAAGTAAACAACAATTAAAACTCCAATCATTGGAGTCCAATGGTGTTACTCCATTATCTACCTTTAGATGTAAAATCAGCAACCGACTAGACACTACAACTCATATTATGATGTATTTACTTACCATCAAATTGTCCTTCCTCGACCGGAACATAATTCTTCCCTACTCCATTCAGACTTGCATTTTCCACCGGTTTCACTGAAGCCTCCGCNCCGACTAGACACTACAACTCATATTATGATGTATTTACTTACCATCAAATTGTCCTTCCTCGACCGGAACATAATTCTTCCCTACTCCATTCAGACTTGCATTTTCCACCGGTTTCACTGAAGCCTCCGCCCAAAAATCTACATCGTCTACTTCTTTTTTCGCCACAACTGGAATTGGAATCCTTCTCCTTCCCCTACCCCTCCCCATGGGCGCTTTTACTTCACCGAGACCGACGCTTCCCATCTTTCAAAAATCAACTAACTAATCACAGGATATCAATCACAGGGTTGTCACAAAAAATCTAAAAATTTTAGTCTAAAAAAAGTTCAACTTCTCATCTTCCTTGCAGCTTGCAACAAGAAACTAGATGTGGTCGGGTCGGTGTTCAAACAAAGAATGATTTCCTTCCATCTAGTCGTCGTCCTACTCTAACTATTTAAGTAACTTTTACTACGTTCTTCTCTTTGTTCTTCAACGACACAATTCCAATCCCAAAAATACTTTTCCCCGAATTCAAACCAAACACATAAACATTTACATAAACACTTTAAAAAAATGCAAAATGACGAAAAAGGACCTTCTCACTTCAAAGCGTTGAAACAAGCGTCGTTTTACTGTCGTTGATGCTCCAAAAATGTAGCGATGTGTGTGGCTTGATTCCTTTCTCGAGTCTTATCATTCCACTCTCCAGAATCGTAACGTTTACTAATTTACTATATGCACAATTTCAAACAAAGAATGATTTCCTTCCATCTAGTCGTCGTCCTACTCTAACTATTTAAGTAACTTTTACTACGTTCTTCTCTCACGTCTTTGTTCTTCAACGACACAATTCCAATCCCAAAAATACTTTTATCCAAAAACCAAACCAGTACATTTACATAATACTTTGAAAAATGCAAAATGACGAAAAAGGACTTTCTCACTTCAAAGGTTGAAACAAGCGTCGTTTTACTGTCGTTGATACTCCAAAAATGTAAGCGATGTGTGTGGCTTGATTTCTTTCTCGAGTCTTATCATTCCACTCTCCAGAATCGTAACGTTTACTAATTTACTATGCACAAGAGGCAAATTCCATGCAAAAGAAAAATGAAAAAGGAAGCTGAAATACGAGCTATTTTTTCTCGTGTTGAGTCTGGTGTTGGTGATGAGGTGCGTCATCTGCCGCAGTCATCAAGCAAGAGGCTAGCTGGCGCGGCTCAGCTTTCAGAGAAATATCATTAGTCGTATTGCAATGCACTTTTTACTTTTTACACATTTTTATGATACGCCACAAATCCTCACAGTCTTTTGATGAGAGTAAAAAAAGGGAGAAGAGCTAGAAATTATTTTGCCGAAGAGCTTTTACTAATCATCTGGGATAATTGATAATTCTAAAGAGCAATTTGCTAACTTAAAATAAATTTTTGAGAAGTATCAAGAGTCATTTTAGGAGCTTTAGTAGAGATTTTTTCAGTGGAGCTGACGACTTAATTATTTTTGTTGCAAGTTGGAGTTAAGGTAAATATTTTAATTGTCATGGTAACAGGTGATTAGGAAGTGATTAGTTTTGGCAGGGTGTTTAGAAAAAATTGCGTCGAATTTTTACAGCTGCTTTTCTAGATTTTTTTATACTGAAAATTTTCGAGTGAGGCGGAGTTAAAAATTACTATTTTTTAAATTTTTTATAGTGCAAGTGAGGATTAAATAACTTCAAACTTTGCTCACAATGGCTGGACTGCCAAGAAGGATTATTAAGGTATGATTGAAATGATAAGATGATTGGTAGAGTAAATAAAAAATTCAGATTGGTTTATCTAATGATTAATTATTGACAATAGGAAACGCAGCGTCTGATGCAAGAACCGGTACCAGGAATAAGTGCAATTCCTTCGGAAAACAATGCTAGGCATTTCCACGTAGTTGTTGCAGGTAGTTAATTGTTTGGATTTAATTTAAGCGAGGGTAAAAATGGGTTGAATGTGATGTGTCTTGATTGATTATTTTACAGGGCCAGAAGGATCACCATTTGAAGGAGGGGTGTTCAAATTGGAGCTGTTCTTGCCCGAAGACTATCCCATGTCTGCCCCCAAAGTCCGCTTTATTACAAAGATTTATCATCCAAACATCGATAAGCTAGGGCGAATATGCTTGGATATATTAAAAGGTGTGAAGGGTTGAGTATACTTTTAATTTAAGTATTTTAAACGTGTTCAATGTTTAATTTTGCGTTTTTAAATCACTTTATTTAAGCGAGAATGTTACGGTTAATGGCAGTGATATAATATAACTAGCAATACTTCACCTGTAACTTAAGTCATCATCTACAAAGGAATATCAAGAACCCTAGTTTCTTGACTTAAACATCATTAATTGTGTGTAATACTTGATTGGTATGTTAGGCATCTGTAAAGTGTAGAAATCCTGATTTTTTTGGGGTTCGTTTCTTCATTCAGAATTCAAACTCAACCAGTGGAAAATCTTAAAATGATCTTTGATCCACAATACAATCCAGCTGAACCTTTTCTTCTTCCTATTTAATATTTAATGTAACGTTTTGAGTACTATTTCAAACCTAATTATAATTTTGTATGTCGAAAAATAAGCGAAATTGTGATTTGAAATATTACTATATATACTACGAAGTCTGAGTTTAAGAAATAAAGAGATAAAACTGCAGAAGCCCATTCTTAATATGCGAGAGTGTGGATTTTATTGCATTACTAGGCTAATAGATTTATAAAGCTTTGCCATGAATTTTGTTTGTCAAGTCATATAAAAATTAGCAACGAATTTCGAGCTAAATCTTTCTTTCATAGGGACAGCATAACAAAGTATAAGCTAATTGTAATCTGTAAATTGCTTTTATATTTGCATTCAACTTGGGAGACAGCACACAGCAGCAATAGGCATATCCGGTTCGTTCTCATAAAACAAGCACATTCAAGACTACAAAAGTTTGTTGTTAGCAACCGGCTATCACATCCGCTTTCCATACGTCTCTAGTTCTATTCCAAAACCTATCGCAGCAAGCGTATGTCTTGTCCTTTCTATCGATTGTGAGGACTCGGCTCGGTCGGTTGCGTAAAAAAAGTTTAAAATAATTTACGAGTTGTGAATTTCAATTAAGAAATTGAAATGGCTCATGCATCAAAGTCTGAAGGATCATCCGCGAGAAAGTCCACGCGCCATGATTACTCCTATTCACAGGATTCACAAAATCAAAGCTTTTCCCCTACTCACAAGTCTAGTCGAACCAACGATGGCAGCGGATATCGAGGAAGTCGAAGACGTTCATCTCCAACAACAGGTTCCAAATCGACCCTCAGAGAAACTATTTCGTCATTTGGAGATGATGTGATTAGAGTAAAAAATTACCCTAAACTCCACGGATATGATAATCAAGGATACTTCCAACCAGACGACATTCATTTCAATTCTGCAAATAAAGTTCGGGAGATCAGTGAAGAGGAAAATAATCATACTGGCGAAAGACGCCCAGCAGAAACAGAGCTAGCCAATTTCATGTCCAGTCATGATCCCAGTTTTCAGACTATGCATTTTGAGAAAGTGAATCCAAATGAAGTTGGTGTACGATCATCAAATTGGCAGAAGATGTTCCAGACATCTGCAACATCAAATACATTTCAGAAGTTCAAGAGAATAAAGAGGCGAGGGAGGAACGATGAGTGGCCATCATCGTCTTCGAATATTGAAGTCTTTTTGGAGCAATTCCACGATGGCAGTGGACATATCGACTTTTCCCCTCCTTATTCAGGGGTTTCGAAACAAACACGGGATAAAATTTCTACTTTAAGCTTATCGCTGATACTTCATGAGTTGGCTTGTTTCACAAGTTGCGTCTTGCTAGGCTGTACTTTGTTTCAAGCAATGGAAGCTGTAAGTAAAATTCTTTATTTTGCCAACTTTCCCCAATTTTTGACCTAACAATGTCATAACTTTGTATGTCCATTGGTTTTTCTTAGATTTCATGGTTTCATCAGAAACCATTTACAGAGAATTGGATCTTTTTCAGATGGTATAGCTCTCTTCAAACTCTTCTCGTTGTAATAACCTGCATAGGCTTCCTTAACAGGTATATTGATAAAATGGAATTCTTTTGGAAGTACTTAAACATTTTATTATACAAGTACATATTATGAACCTGAAATGTTGCAGAGTTGATACTACTAAACAACAAAGCCTTTGGCTCTTGCCCCTCTTTTTGATACCAGTCCTCTGCCTAAGCGTAAGTGACTACTGCAACAAAGCCTGGGAGCTTCAACGCTTGGAATGTTCAAACTATCGTAAACTAAATGATTCATCAATTCAAAACTATGTGAATTACTATTGTCCACAACAAGACCTCTCGGGTAACAGCGCTGGAGGGATTGCTTCTGGACCGTTGCATAATTTTGCAAATCCAATTAAAGAGAAAACGCCTCCTTTGGTGCCTTCGTCGATGAAGCCACTTACCGAGTTTGCTATAAGAGGAGTTTCTCCTTTCATCATGCGAATCATCACTGCAGTATCAACTCTGGTTATCTCCGCCTATCTATTTTGCTGTAGAAATTACTTTTTAATCGACATCTTTGGACCACCCGAAGAGCTTCAAGGAAGCATTGATGTAATGCTAAACAGATACAGAACCGAAGATATTAATAGTCGGATTGAAGAAAAGGGCAATATGGGATTAGAAACAGGAAATTCCATTCTGTCAAGCTTTGATAATCATGACGGGATGGAAGTCATTTTTCAGCGTGGTAGGCAATCTCAAAAATGAGATGTCGACAAGACTTTATGCTTTAGGATAAATTAAAATTGTTAAACTCGGATATAAATAATTATGTCAAAATGGTTTTAATAAATTGTTTACTCGCACGAGTAGTTGTAGCCCAATTTAGAATAATTATTACAAACTAATAGGTTTTATTTACGTTGGCTATTTATGGGAACGTATAAATAAATAAAAGTAAATTATTTTTCAACACTTGATAATATAGGCACAGAAAGTTAAGAAAGAATATTTTTTTCTTCATTTAAAAATACATATAAAACTTAAATTACAACCTGATTTTTAACATTTGGTATGCATTTGAATTCAACATCATCCACCAAACTGTAAGTAGTTAAATATTATTCCTTTCACAATGAAGCATATATGATCGGACGGTGAAAGAAGAGCGATACAATTTGGGTTTGACACATTGAATCTGGCTATTACTAAATTCCCATATTTACTAAAGATTTTAAAATTTTTAAAGCTCTATTTCAAGAGTAATATGAAAGATCTTTCTTGGTATGTTGGTATTGACATGGATTAAATCACAAATGTTTAAGTTTTTACTATTTTTATGCTAACCAACAACCAAACGTGAAAACTCATGCAAAAGGCTTCACGCGCCATGAATCACAAACGTTACCTTTCTTAATATTTATGAATGAATAAAAGAGCATTTCCTTTTAAAAATTTAAAAATTATTAATAATTTAACATTTCTTTACAGAGCCACTACGCATATAAGTTATTTGTACAAGTTAAGCTCGTTCACGTGTATCCGCTCCAGTCTAAACTTACGAGAGCAGACTGAGCCAATTTGACTTATAATAGATGACCAATATTCAATTATTTAAACTTTTGAGTTCGACAATCATGTGGAACAGTATTTCTTTCACGAAAATAGAGAGTGACTGATTTATCCTAAATACTTTATAAATACTTCAAAATACAGTGATATTCACTTACGAATTTGTATAAATATCTATATAATGTTCTCTTGTGGTAAATCACAAAAAGATCATTAAATAAGCACCTATTGTACAAAAAGAAGTAAATTGATTCTAAAATTAGTCAATAGGACACATGCTTTCATGTAACAAAATGTCACGCAAAATGTCCTAAAAGTTAATTAGTAAATTTTTAGCTAATTTAAAAGTATTGATCCCAGAAAATAGTGAGATCAAAAGACAGGCTTGCCGACTAGCATTTCTCACGCTTCTAGAATATCATAACTTACTTAAAATGAATGTGCTTAATCCTAAAACGTTGAGCCTGTGTAAAATAATCATAAACGAAGTAGTTCAGCCTGCTTTTCAAAGTACAAATTGCTTGATAGCAGTTATATCACATTATTGAGATTCCTTCAGATATAGACGGCGAGAGTAAATAAATAATCTATGAGAAGTAGCATTGCGAATAAATCTGATCTCGGGCATAAAATTATCGATGTCTGCACAAAGCACGACATCCCCATTACTGATTTGATCACATTTTGACTCACAGATAGTAATAATATATCAATAACAGTAACTGATTAATACATATTTATTTACAAAAATTAAAAAGTACTTCATTGTTTTATGAAGCTTATTTGTCGTTATGTTTCTTCATTTTCCTCTGGAGGTCGATCCCCATGTAATTGCAAGTGATCCGCATACTGTTCTGATTTGAGGAGTTGGAGACAGTGAAAGCAGCGAACATGGCCGGCCAACATCTTACAGAACAAATGGTTCACAATGTCCTGCTCCGTTTTTAATGTTTCGAAGCACCTTTTACACATGTATGATTTGGTGCGCTCTGTTGAAAAATCAAAAAATTATATCATTGACTCGAAACAAAATGTTCATTCAAATTCAGTTTTAACAAATCAAATATTATAGTTTTTATAATTAAGGCAGTCAGTCACAAACATTAGCATGAAAACAAATTCCTATCTCATTTTACAAACAAAATAGTTGCGTACCAAAGGATCTTATGAAATGCATGAGAATATTTTCCAATTTGACTAATCTTTTTCAACTTTTCCTTAAAATATTTCTTTTTTAACTCTTACTCCTTTTCACACTCACACATGAGCTCTGCTGTCTGTCTCGCTTGGCTTATCTCGTCTTCGAGCATTCGACCAATGTATTCTGAAAAAATAATGGAAGTCCAAATATGAGTAAAAACTATTTTTAATTGTAGAACAAATAATACGGGTGGCACTTTGCATCATTTGCACATATTCTTTCGATTCTTTCATCTCCCAACAGCAAGATTAAATTAAGCTTGATGCTTTCTCTAAAAGTAAAAGTGGCAGCGAGATACAAACAGACAATCATGCACACTCATTCCACACTCATCATGCTTTTTAAACATACATTGACTATGGTCACAGAGACAGTCACTTTGCATTCTGAGACATCACAGCAATTTTAATTTGTAGTAAGATAAAATACATATTATATCTTTTTTATACGTGTGAAAAATGTTGAACAAGAGACAGCATTGCACTTGCATATTTTAGAAAGAAGTGGAGTAGAGTGGAACGAAAAATTTGCCTTCATCAACGGCCATGTCATCATCAACCATCATGCAATCGTAATCATAATTTTACAGCAATCAATTTTCATGAAATCAATATCTCTTTGCCCCTAAAATATTCCAAAATTAGAAATCAATAAAAGGACGAGAGAAATTACAAAAATAGTTTAGAAATTACATGCTCGTAAAAATCAAACTGATAATTCAGAGAAATAAACTACATAATAACAAAATTAAATGATTATACTTACTATCAAGAAGGACAACATGATCGTATTGCCAACTCCCATTTTCACTCAATTTCTTATTGGTGACCTGTATTTCCTCATCAACCCTTTCATTATCCGCCTCCCTCCGAACATCAAGAGGGTTGATTGTTGTTTGGACTGCGGAAGGTGATATACTTGTCGTGACAATTTCTTCCTCTCCAACCACCAAAGGAATTGGGGATGCTATAATTCGTCCTTTGTCTTTCGAAGGGAGCTCGTGGCCTTCAAGATTGTTGTTATTGCTAATTAAATTAATTCTTCTTTTGAGATTAGCATTATTTCCTACTAGAATACTCGAGTTGAAATTATCTTGACGAGTTTCCACGAATGGCAAACGTGGACTATCCGATTGATTATGTTGCGTCATCACTGGCAATTTTCTCATAGTTGCGTCAATTGGGACGGGGGATATCTGTGGAGGTTGGATTATTCTTCGAATGACGGACGTTTGCTGAGATATAGTTGGAGATTGAGCGGTCCTCAACGATTCTTTAGTCATGTTTATCCCACTCTCTTCAACTAAGTCAATGACTTCCTTTGAATAATTCCTGGCAGTGGGTGACACCAAAACTGGAACGTGATGACTGGGATTTCGAACTAGGCTATTATTACTTTTATTATTTATGGCGTCTCCATTTCCGACCTTGAAATTATTTCTTATCGCTTGTTCCAAAGTTTGTCTATGAATGTTTGGGGTTATTGTAACTTCCTCGGGTGGTGGGGAAATAGGCGATGTCCTCAATGTACGAGTGACATTTGAGCTACTTATGAGTGGAGCACTTGAATTTACACGTTGTTGATATTGATTTGCATGATACTGAATAGGGTATGAGGTACTATGAGCCCCGGTTGCCACATTATTTTGATTGTTTGACCGCATTTGGTTACGATTATGTTGTCCTACATCAATAACGCCCTGTTTCTGATTGGCGTTTACAACTGCAGCAGCAGCGGCTGCTAATTGATTGTATGCAGTCCGATAATGTGGGGAACTCTGAATGTCATAATTTGCAGGAGCTATTGGGGGTTGCTGCTGAACTTTAGCTTGATTGTATTGTTGATGAGTGTTAAAAGCATGTCCACGTTGGGTTGCGGGTAATGGTTGTTGATGGATTGCCTGAGTCTGTTGTTGGTATCTTAATTGATGATGTTGTTGTAATTGATTTTGATATTGTCTCTCCTGCATCTGTCGTAATTGCTGCAAATTTTGAGCATTGTGAACAGGATGATTATACTTTCCTTGAAAATTATGAAGGGTATTTTGACCCTGTGGTGGAGAAAGCTCTTCTACTTTCGTCGTCCTTCCATGCATTCCACTAATTGGGAGGTATGTATGCGAGCTAGTCGACCGAACTGGGTTTGTTGCTGTTAAAGCGGCTTGAGCACCCGCAACCTCCATTGCACGTAAGGCTAATTGATGCTGAGTCATATTTTCTACGTCTTGTCCCCTTCCTTCCACTCTTTGTTGAGTCCATTGCCTTCCTGAGGATTCCGCAGCATCCCACGGGTACAATTGAAACTTTTGGTAATAATCTGCCAACTTTGTCCAGTCTAAATGTTGACTTTGATAGAAATCATAGTATGCACGAAGTCTATCATAGTAGTCGGCATGATCATTAGACTCGGCTGTAGCAGCTATAGCAGCTGCTACCATTATAGATTGGTGAAAGCGCTGATTATTCGGGTACCGAGATGCCGTCGCGGCTTGAGCAGAATCTGCAGCAATAGGAGAATGATATGGAGCTTGAACATTGCTTGCTGCGGGGGATTTGCGAGCAGCGTAAGGAGAAACAGGACCAGAATGTTGGTGGTGAAGATTTCCAGGATTTCCATAAGGCAATACCGGTCCTCTTCTGTTATCTATAGTTTGTGCTGAGACATGTTGCTGCATATTTCTACGTTGATAATGATCAACATTTCCATTGCCACTCGAAATTGATAAATTTGGATTATAATTGGAATACCGATTTATATTTTGCACAAATCCCTGATTGTACTGCTGTGGGTGGCGAGCAACTTGAGGATTTACTTGAGGACTTATTGGAATATTGGGTGCTGCCCCTTTGAATCTTTTCGGAGATGAATGCAAACCAGACGATGGTGACACCGCAGATGCTATTACAGTTTGTTGTATTTGGTTGGTGGGAGGTACATGCTGCGATGTTGGAAGTGACGATGAAGGTGCTGGGTGCTGATAGGTAACGTTTTTCATAAGGTAAGGACGAGTAAGAACTTTCGCTATTCTTCGTTCAGGCCAAGCTAATTCCGAAGATTTGACCTGGCTATGAAGTTGTTGCTGGTTTTGATGCGTGGGTAGAGACTCATGCGTATTCTGATGTGGCTTCGGGGCTACTTGTACTGTTCCACTTGAAGGGACAAGATTACCCGATGAAAGATTAATCTTGGGAGATATCTTAACTACTCCACCTCCTCTTTCCACTTCCGCTTGGATTAACTCCCTAGTCCTTTCTCCGTATGCAGAGGTATGCTCACTTTGCATTGCAGAATGCCCCATTTCATCCTGACTAGATTGGTTTGCTTGTGATGGATTAGCCCTAACATATCTCAAAGATGTGAGAACCGACTGTAAATGTCTATCAATAAGATTTTCACCTTCGCCTTTCTCCCGTTCATCATTTCCTGTGCTTTTGTCCCTGTCGGAGTTAATAATTTTCTCAATCGATTGCTTCTGACATCTAGAAATTTGTATCTTATCCCATTCTTCATTTGCTTTATCATTGCTCTTTTTACTCCCACAAATACTCATGACGGGTCGGGATTTCTGTTGAGTATTTTCTTCGCTGTATCTTTGCGTTGGTGTGGCATATTCTTGTTTTTGCGGATCAAAGCCGCGAAGTACTCGGGACAGTTGTAAACCTTGCTGGTTCTCGAAGAGATTTGAGTTGTGTATAGATGCCATTCTTGTTATCCCACTTGCATCAATTGCTGAATTCTCCATTCCAGTTCTAAATTCTTTTACGGATTGCTTTCTCCCATCATTGTAAAATGTTAGTTTGAGCGTGTCCTCATCTGATTGTTTGTTATTAGCATCCATTTGAGCATCGGAATCACTATCGCGTCTGGTCACAATTCTACTGCCGGCAAAATCTATAGTCGCGAGTCCTTTGAGAAATGAGGTAGTCTTCAAAGCGTGTAGGGTTTTCTGTAACTTTCCCCAATACTACAGGAATCACGGAGCACGATGAGGAGGACCTGGATCTACTCACTTCTCCATTCCTTCCAGGAGAAATTGTGTCGTTATTTACTCCCACATTCTTAAATGCTCTTTCCAAACCATATGGATTTCTGGCATCATCCTGGGGACTCTTATTTCCTAAATGCTCTTCAGTTTCATCTGCTCCTTGAGTTTCTTCATCGACATCTGATTTTCTTCGTTCAATTTCAATATCAGAAAGAGTCTCTTCACTATAGTCCATCACGGGAACCACAACCGTTGAGCCATTCGGTAGCTTGAGGGCCGTCGTTTTAAACTGCATATGGTTGGAATACGTCCCTGATTTTTCCCAGCGAGAGGGATTAATACAGCAATCAAACAAGCACGGTGCAGACAAAGACTTTGGCTTTTCCGGATATAATTGCCCATACTGATCATTAGTGGAGGTTGGAGATGATGCGGAAATAGTTCGTTCAGAATCTGCTGAATGACATAAGCGGTTTGTCCCATTCAAGTGTTTTGACGAAGTTGGAGAGGAAGTCGAGAGATGACTTCTCTCGGATGAGGTCCTCCAATGGAATTATTTTGAGAGGAACTTGGAGCAAATCATCCAGCCTTGCCGGTGCTGAGGATTGGAACGGGGTAGCCATTTCCAATAAAGCTGTTGTACTTTATAAGCTCAGGTCTTCTGTCAAGCAGACAAGTAAGTTTATTATTTTGCATTTATTCTAAAACTAATTCAACTGTTAAGAATTTTTGTAATATTTGCAACAAATTCTTTTGATGTTGACGACAAGTCTTTTATGATTAGCTGAGCAAAGGACAAAGGAATGGAAGCAGAGCTTAATTGTGAAATGGACCGTATGTTGTGGCGGTGACGCTTTCGGTTTTAGCATTTTACACAAAAACATGCTAACGCACAAAAATCAATAACAGCAATTTCCGGCATGGGAAATTGTTTGAGTAGATTCAGTAATTGCCCGAATCGAGGAAAGGACATGGTGGATAAAAAGTCAAATATTCTTATGAATAATTTCCACATTTGCTTGTGAATTGAAAAATGCTAAAAGTTAAATAAAATTTCAAAATACCATTTTATTGCAAAATCCAATTTCATCCTAATAATTCCAAGTTTTGAAAAATTCAATTAAACACGCGCCTCAATAATATCAACATTAAACTACTGGTTCTGCTTCTGTTGTGTTGTGATAACTGCTATTTCTCTCACATCTTTCACATGGCCAGCACGAACATTCAATGACTGTCAACCTGGTAAATATACTTAAATTTTCTTGATAATGACACAGCACTAAAGTGCATCACTTACTCGTAATGACAAAATGGAATTTACAACATGGTCCATTCTACAATTCTTTATGTGCATGAACACAGGTAAATGAATGCGTAGGGTGTCACTGGGCAATTGAACATGGGTCACTGCTCAGCACTTAGAGAACATTTAATGCCTATATTATAGGCCCTATAAGCTTCACACACAATCATTGATAACCACAGACTACCATGATAAGTAAGTACATATACGTCAGATATAAAATGGAACCATTCCCTGTTCGCTGTCAGCATTTATTTGTGTACGGAAATTCATTTCATGTTCGTTCGCAATTTTGAAACTTGATAAGCTTATCGCCTTCCTAATTGATAAAGACATAAATGGTTTATACCAAGATAAAGAAGCTCTTGTTTACCTTCCCCAATTCACTTTTGTACTCGTTGTCACTCATCCAAACAATGTTTCCTTTTGCAAATCATTGGTTCGTGAAACTGCTCTAATTATAAAATGTTTTATGGTAGAGAATTGATCATGAATAGTATCAGATTACACTTTTATATTTCACACATTTCGATTGAACCGACGAAACTAACCCCATTTTGAAATATGATATTCGAGGATGGAAAGCATTAAATATAAAAAGTAGAAACTTGGCCACTTACTAATAGCTAGGTAAAAAAAACTTAACGTTTG
>JAHZMU010001153.1:0-10483 GCA_027743725.1 Rambutsinella grinnellia | reverse complement strand
TTTTGCGTGATTTTTGCTTCCTGAGTTTGATTGCTCTGCATTCTGCATTATTCATACTATTGAGTTGGATATCGTGTGTGATATGCCTGAAATAAATGACATTCAGATGTTCCATGAATATTACAAAGGAGTTATTGATACCGATAAAAGTAATAGGTAATTGGTAATTGAGAGAATGTTGACTTTCAATAGTCCAGCCCATTCAGACTGGGGACAATAAATTTATCTGATGATCGCATTTTCTAGATGGTATCTTTATGTTCCAAGCTACATGTAAGCAGTGGAGTTAAGAAGAATGCGAGGTAGCTTAACTTGCATAAGATTTGAAACTTTATTGCGGATGTCAGCGCTTAATAAGTTTAATGAGTTCACTTGCTCGTTTCATCCGAATCATGATGAATAATATATTTAACATGACAAAATTCATCAGAACGAAATTTGAGAAGTGAAATTGATGGACGTTGATTTGTTATCTATTATTCCTCTTGGATTTATGCTAATTAGCAAACACATTATTATAAACAATTTTTATTATGGACACGCTTAAGTTATTAAACTAACTGCAATAATTGCAATGCACGGATCAGCACCAAATTTATTTTTCCTTCCTTGTGCAATTACGTTTCATTTTATGAAAGTTTATGTTATGATTAGGCATTGAAAAATAAATAGATTTTACGCTTGACCTTGCCACATGTAGTAGTTAGCTTACGCAACTATTGGTTTTAATTCTAGAAACTCATCCATAATTAAGCCCAAGTAATATTCAATTAGCGTTTCCAGTTTATGACTTTTGCTGGATAAAATTACAAAAGTATTTAATATGTGATAAGAGATAAAAAAAAGGAAAGATGGTGCCAAAAATCTTGAGGTAACCTAAAACCTATTAACAAAGACAAAACCCGTTGCAGATTTTTCGCATGTGATATTTTTAATTTTGTGATAATATTATGTCTGCTGGAAAATGTAAGATGCTGTGGAGCCAATTCCACTTTCTAATGAATAGTTTTGTTTTTTTGATAATACGTCTTTTAAAAACTGGTATAATCAGATACTTAACTCCATAATACTAGGTTGCATTTTGTTTTGAATTTATGCAAAGTTTGCTATAAAATGTGACTTTGGATGCAGTTCATTCATGAATTGAATGACGTCAATCAAAAGATAGGTTTCAAGTGTTATTTAAAGCTCTAACTCGATTTTGATCTAATGATGAGCGCTACGCGTTGAAAAGTTAGAATAGAATTGTAAAAAACTCATTTTCTTAAATGCATTATACAAGTATTTTTATCCTTATAATGATCAACATCAGGTCCTACGCTGGTGGCAAAACTTTATCCGCGGAAAATTGCATTGAAAGTTGAATAGCTAATTACATGTTAATAATATTATATTTCTGCACTACCAACTTAAAACCTCTGCAGCAACCCCACTTCGTTCTCAAACATTATTATTCTTCTCTCATACGAAAAGTTTTGTGAGATTTTTCTATTATAAGTGTCTACCCCATAGTGAGAATGATCTTATCCATGTAGTCCACCATCATCAACCAGAAGTAGAGAAAAATGTGTGCTATTTTTTTCATCCAGGTTAGTAGTCTCGGATGAATACCAGTCCAAACCAAAGACTTGCAGTATTTTTTTCATGTTATGAAATTCCCCCCACCTCAATTGATATTCTTGTCAGTTATCACTTGTTCCAGAAAAAATGTATTTCAAATGAGATAATGATTTGGCACTGAAAAACTAACCGTGACGAAGTTTTCATTAACCTACCATTTATTTCTTGAGAAAAATTAGACTAATTATAGTCGAAATTGACATGTTAAAGATTACAAAGAAGGTTATCTACTATAAACTCGATTTACCCCAGCTACTGGACTTTGATCAACTTTAAAAGGATACACATAAAATATAGACGCAAATGCAAAGAACAGATTAAATGATCCATTTTATAGATCATGTAACGCTGCAAACTTTTCCAATTTTGATAAATTTTCCTTCTCGCTCTTTTTCTTCTCTGGATTTTTTACGTTATATTCGGCTGCTGCTGCGGGATAGCTCATCTCCCAATTTTTAATTTTGTCTAAAAATATTTTCCAGTTTTCTAAATTGGAAGGGTCCGTGATGAAACAGTTTTCACGTTTCTCGCCTGAATCGAGGCAATGTAAATATTTTGTAAATGCTGTACCATTTTACATTCAATTTTAGTACCTGGATCATCACAAATATGCTCGAGTGGAGTGTCCGGTTCTTGCTTCCGTTGTTAATTCCCTTTTTGTAAGTAAAAGCGAAAAAGCTTGAATATTGGCTGTAATCGCTATAACCGAAAGGACAGTAAATGCAAGGAAAATTCCTCTAGACATTTTCGATGTATGACAGACGATATGTTTTTAGTAAGACCTTTACTGGAAGCAGACACTGGAGTGAAAGAATGTGTGCATAAAATGAAGCTATATATTTTATCTTTATTCATCCAGTTTAAATTTCCTTCAAGCGATTTCCAGAAAGAACGATAAATGTTTCGAGTAAATGAGTTAATGTAGATATATAGAATTATGGACTGGTATTCTTGTTTTTGCTAATTCATTTTTGTTGTCTTTTGCTTTGCTAATTATCCTTTTATTATTGGGATTTTCGGAACAGAGTTAACTGACCAGTACAATTTACGTGTTAAGATTAAAAGATTAAGATTGAAGGCAATGTTTTAAAAATAGACTTTAGAATTGCATGTACCGCCATTATCAAATTGTTCAACTTTATAAAATTATATCATGAATTGCTGCAAACTTTTCCAGCTCGACCAATTTTGCTTGCTCTTGTTTCTTCACATTTGGGTTTTGTGCATTATATTTCGTAGCTGCAGCTGGATTCTTCGTTTCCCATTCTGTAATCTCCTCTAAGTATAGTTTCCAATTGTCCAAATTAGCAGGATCATTAATGAAGCAATTTTCACGGTTTTCGCCTAAATTAATAAAGAATTAAACTTATTAATTATATAAAGCAAAATATAACATTACAAATGAACTATGTCTTATTGAACGCTAACCTGGTTCCTCACAATCATTCAGCAAGGGTGTTTCGGGACGCTCATTTGGAGAGATGGGTGATGCTTGAATCGCGATAACAAGCCCCGAGAGAGCAATTATTGCAAGAAAACTTTGTTTCAACATATTGAATTGCTTACAACTTGCAATCCAAAATATCGGAACGATTTCTCCTACGAATCAATTTTTAGACTGATCCCATTTAAGTGTTTATTGAGCACTTTTATTTAAGTTGTGGGTTGTATAAGAGCTTGTACTTAAGCGATCGTCATAATGATGACCTTTATGAATAATTGACTAGCTGAACCGGAATGGGATGATGGTGACATTTCCTATTCCGAAAAAATCCAGACATTTATTTATTCATAAAAAGTTTTACGTAAGAACGTGCATAAAAATATCGTCTGCCATTCAACAAAAATGAATTAGGAATAGACTTTGTAATTTGCCATTCATGCTCTTGAAACAAGAAAGGGCAAGTGGCAAGTTGTACTTTAGCTAAAACTTTGGGATGCGGTGTTACTACAAAGCTCAATTAAATTATTAACATTTTTCTTATCCGTGTTTTATATCATCTTAATCAAGAAACAATCACCTTCAAGTCCAAGCTGAGCATGAATTAAAACATGGATCCTGTGGGGTCCTAATTTAATTTCTGTTGTGCTGAAGACATAAGTATGCATAACGAAACCTGGCCATTGCGCATTTTTTTAAAAAAAATTCAAACCAGTTCTTCAGATGGAAATGAGTAGGCTTATGTGTTGTCATTAATCATGTTGGTAAAGGTGCTGGTGCAATGCATGAATTTTTAGGTATGAGTCCATTTAATATTTAAACGGAATCTGCCATCCTGTCTGACATGATAAAGCATTTATGAAACCCAATGATGACAAAATTGATAAGAGATTTTTTAATTTTTTCCAAAATCAAACTCTAAAAAACTTCAGATGGAACTAATGATAATGGGAAAGTCAGATTAGGAAATTCCAAGGTCTTGTTTTTATTTGTAAACTTTCGAAAATTGCATTAAAAGTTTCAGCAAATTCAGCTTTTACAGGTTTACTTTTCTATATTGTGAGAAATATTATATAAACGTTTCAATAGCTTCAGCGTGAACTTTTCGTTAGCCTTGGTCTTGGCATTGATTATGTTCCATTTGGCAGCTTCGGCAGGATTAGTAGCTTCCCATTTTTTGATTGAATCAATGTACTCGCTATAAATTTCCAGATTGGACTCGTCATGGATTTTACAGATATCTCTGGAGGTATGCCATTCTGGAGTTTCACAGTCCAAGAATAACGGTTCCTCGGGGCGATATGATGATACTTTTCCTTTGGACTCTGCCATGTAGAGACAATCCGAGTTTGACCACCAGAAAGAAAACAGTACTAAAAGGAAAAGTTTCATTTTTACTTCTTCAAAAAAATGAAATGGCACGATATATTTCTTTATTGAACGACAAATTGCAAATACTCTCGATATTATTTCTACTTTTCCTTAAATACTGTCTGGTGAAGCAAAATTTTTGTTGCAAAAACGTTTAAATGTTATTGAAAATAATTCGGAGAGGTCAAGGAAAATTCCATTAAAATCTATTCATCACGTTGAAGAGAGATAAGAGATAAATCGTATTGTTTGAGACAATTATTATCATCGCATGTCTTCAGCTGAGCCACAACAGGTCTTTCCAGATCTGAAGGAGCTACAGGTGGACATTTAATAACACATTTAATTTGTATTTTTATTTGCTACATTGAATAGTTTTTTAGCTTTGGCAGGAGAATTTTGTCCGAAAACAAATTCAGACAACAATAGGAATAATATTTTTATTTTCTAAAGGTATTGTTCCTTGTTTAATGAGATATTACTGCGAAGTTATCCAGCAGAAACAAATTCAAGAACATTATTTCATAATCCTTCCTCACTCTTCGTATACAAATTCACAATTCATAAATTGTCCATTGACATATAAAAAGCCTCCTTAATGATAAACTCTAGTCTACATCGACCTTAGAATAATAATATGTTCCAATTGAAATTGAAATTGAGCATAGCTACAAAGCAATTCCTACTACCTCACACCAAGCTCTAATAACAAAATAACCATAATTTTCTTTGGAAGTTAGCATCAAAAATTCACACGTAGTAAAAATAGACTATAATGATACAGAAGATCCAAATATGAGAAATGGATAATGCATGTAGTGGGGCATAATCTCCATTTAATCTGTCGTAATAACTTTTATTAAATGACTTCCTTCCATTTCCTTATCATCCAATCATCATCAGGAATTTGTAGTTTGGCATGTGATTTTTTGATCCGAGTGCTTTACACAATTATAGATGTTCAGGGTGACCCTGACCAATATCGACTGTTTGGACTGGAGTCGTTAAGTTTTTCTCACGATCATTACGATTGATCTAGAGAATAAAAGCTGAATAAGGCATTTTTGATGTTTTACCTAACATTTACCAAATTATATCAAATTTAGCTTTTACTTTGTAGATAAAATGGAATGGAATTCTATCCAGAAAGTTTAAACAGCAACCGTTTCTCAATAACAGTTTTTTATTCTACTTGTTTGTTTACAGTTTGCACGCGTTTCCAGAAATATGCCCTCGTTAACTATTTCTTGGAAATTTTAAGGACACGCTCACTGCCTCCAGCAATTGCACGTCATTCTCTTGAGAAAAATGAAAAAAATGTTGTTTTTGACGTAGTCCAGTATCCCTCCAGGTTATATTTTTAGCATGAAGGTTTGCGCAATTAAAAAAGCCTAACAGTAATGCAAATTCAGCTCGACTATTAAAGTCAGTGTTATTTACAACAATTTCAAAACAAGTCATAAAACATCGGAAGGAATTCTAACTTAATTCTACATTTTATTATCTCATGTCGTAACCGTAAAGATTAATGATATGTAAATGGAGAAAAAATCTGGACATGATACATGATACATGCGATATGACATGTTTCCCTTTGAGAAAACCTTGTTGAGAGTGACGTACGTTCTGTTCTTGTCTTGTCTTAATTTTTCTATTGTAGAAAATCTTATCTTAAAAGAATTGAGTTACTCAATACTTTAAAAAATGCGGCCACAAATGAATATAACGACTAATTAAACGAAATCTATTTATTTTCTGTATGAACCTCAGAATTATAATAATTATATGGCAATGGTCAAACTAAATCCGCTCATTAAAAATAGTTCAGTGCATAAAATGCATAACATTTAATTAAGAAGTTGTAGAAGGAGTAAAGAACAAGTTGGGATGTGGAATAGGGTGGGCATAATACTCGCTTCTTGTCCAGAACGGATACGGTTGAATAATTATACATATTACCTAAGTTTACACCGACTACGTTATCGTCTCTATACAAACTTATGAGTGAGTACCTAATTGAAATATGTTAAAAGCATCATATTTCATATAAATTTTTCTTCAAAATTTATAATAATATGCGTTGGAAAGTTATGAAAAAATGTGAGTAGCTTTTATGGAATTTTAATTGTAGCAAATGGTGTACAAGGGGAAAAATTATGTACAAAATGCCGACTGTTTGTGAATCCCGAATAAGGTAGTTCACAAAAAAATTATGCTGGAAATTCGTATCACTGAACTTAGAGACATACATTTTCCATCCCAGTTCTGAAGATAATTATATGACGGGTTTACATTGATATCTCCTGGAAAACAAATTAGAAGGACGCTTCCAGCTATAAATACTAGTTTTTCTCAGAGATACGTCCTCCTTGGAGTTATCTGGGATAATAATTTTTAGGTTGGTTTTATTGGTTTTGTTGCCATTTGGCTGGAGATAAGAAGCTGTTGTCTTGTGTGAAAATGTAATTAATTTTTTGCTTTGATTTAACCTATTTTTATAAAGTAAATGCGATGTAGGATTTTCAATTTGAAACAATTACTTCGCTTAAACTGGAACGGAACTAAATGATCTGGAAGTTGCCTCACGTGAAGGACAGGGAAGATGTTTCTTGAAGCAGCTTCAAAGGCTGCTTTCATGCTTTCAGCAATTACGCCAAACCCCTGCTGAGCCTTTTTGTTCATTCCGTAAAAATTCGTAACGTGTTAACCTATTGCGTAATTCAGTAAATTTTTGTATAAACCATCCAAATACAATTCACCTATATTATGCAAGAAATAAGATGCACTAAAACTTTTAAAAATTGAGTCACAAGAAGCATAATATTTTCATTGTAATCATGAAATCTGGAACCTGTTTTCCATTGATAATTATATGAATGGCGAAGAGTCAGAGAGTGTTGATGGGAATGAAAAAAATGTGCTCATTTTCATACCTCCTGAGATCCCAGGTTTTAAAATGTATGGAAATTGAAAAAAGCAGGTATCAGATCTTCTCCATAAATGCACTGTTTGTAATTTGCAACTTTTCCTCTAGAATTGTCTTGTGCAAGCATGTACACTCCACTGTGGTCTCCACTTTCAACACTCTGCCAATAATGGAAAAATCTGCGAAAAACCTTCAATTATTTTGTTTACGAAAAAGACTTTTTACTAAAGTTATAAATGGATCTTATGACGCAGTCTAAAGCAACCCGTTCTTCGCTACGTCTTCTTTGCACTAGTTTACGAAACTTCCAGTATCCACATCTTCGTTATTGCCATATACCTACGTAGACTACCTGAGTGGCTGCGTTCAACCAAGACTTGGAACTAAAAGGAAAGAATTATGACAGGAATATTAAAGTCAAAAACTTTTTAAACTTAAAGTCAAATTAAATGAATGATGAATACCTATTTAGAACTTAGCCATTTACACAAATCATTTTTATACAACCTAAGACAAACTCTAGACTTAAAAGATGGATGTAGTAAGACTGGGAAAACGCAAGTTCTATTCTTCTCGTAATTAGCGAGTGAAATCTAGATAGGACACGGGCTTGGTTCCCTACTACATAATTAAATAAATATAACTGGTAATAAAATCCCATTTATCTAGTTCGCCATCCAGCAAACCACATCATTGCAAANTACTACATAATTAAATAAATATAACTGGTAATAAAATCCCATTTATCTAGTTCGCCATCCAGCAAACCACAACATTGGAACCTCCCCAGAATAACTACTCTTGTATACTGGCAAGTGAATTTGATGAACACACAAAGTCCGGGAGAAACTGACCGAAGAACATTTCATGAGATGAAAATTGGCTATGAAAAGTTGAAAACAGAGAGTCGTTAATAAATAAAAATGTTCACTGATAAGAATGATGACGTGGGAAGCGAACATTGTAATTAAATTTGAGAGCACTCATCTGAGCAAAAAACGTAAACAATAATACTTTGTTTATTTCTATATAAAAAATAATTAATTTGTCAACATGTTAAGTAGTACAAATTACTTTACTAGCTCTAGAACAATCTAGATACACTTGTCAAGCTTGTCACAAAACTTTTGTGAGCCCACAGGGGGCTGCCTTCTATACCTATATATTTTGTTATTTGTATTTAATAAGTTTGTATCTCGTACAAAAAAGTAAAAGTTGATGATTGCGACTAAACTTGTGAAGAGGTGAGGTACGTATAACTTTAAAGCGAACACATTAACCTGTCCCGAATCTTTTAAAAGTGGAAGAAAACCCCGATGTTGACTTAACCAAATTAAAATGTAAAGTTAAAATGTGTTAAAACGAAAATAAAATGGCATCAGGTTTAAATTCAGGGATTCTCCTCAACGCTCGTCTCATGATCTACGCTGTCACCTTCACCCTCCTTTTTGGCATTGTCTCTTTCGTGTTTGCAGGGAGGGCACTGGGAATGTTGGATTTGGGTTGAAGTAGCGACATCAGAGGCCTCAGTAGACCTGTCAATAAATTATCACCTTTTGATAAGTTTTACGTATATTAAATGTAAATGCAGACTGAAGTCATATTGTTCAGCTTTTATTTCTAGCTACAAAATTATACTCACGTTTTGTCTTACACGTTCGGTTTATGCATATCTGCATGTTTCTTCAATAGCGCATATTTTGCCTTTTCCTTGTCTTTAGCATCAGGGAACCTTGAGTTCCACCTTGTAGCCCTTTCGGGATAAGCTGCTTCCCACTTTTGAACAGCGTGCAGAAACTTGGCATATTCCCTCTCATTTTCCTCATCCACTTCTTTACACCTCTCATGCCTCTTTCCATTATTCGCTGCTCCTTTGTCAGCATGAAACAATAATGGACAGTCTAGGATCCAAGGCTCGTAAGGCCTTAATGGATTCACCGTTTCGACAACTTGACCAGTACCAGAGTCCACAATGGGTTTTGCAGATGGAAAGTAGTCATAGTCGAACCACCTTGGAATTGGGTACACAGGCTTGCCCTCGCTGACAAATATGAGGGATGCCAAAACGAAAATAACTTCAATCAACTTCATGATTGTTTCAAAACAAATAATGTTTCAGCACAAACAGTTCTCCAAACTAAAATGCTGCTTTAATTAGCACACTTGTATTATTCTTGGACCCGTTTACATGAATATTTCACTTCAGATGCACCTTTACTTTTGAACTTGTCCGTCTCACAGCCAAACTCAGATTGATCAATCACTCTCAGGTCACCTCTCTTTTATCCCGAAGAAAAGCAAAAAAGTACAGCTCATTCTTGGTATCTGGACTGTTGACGAGAGAAACAGTTAAACCCAAGATGAAAATCTGACTAACGTCATCATTTCCGGTCTAATGCAAAAAAAGTCAATAACAGATTCCCCGAAAGTAGAAAAACGGCAATTTTCAAACTTTATTCTATGGAAAGGTATGTAATCCGGATCTTGTGGGCGCTATGATATGATCCGCTTCGCTAAGTTTACTTTTCATAAAAAGTCAATAGCAAGATTCCCCGAAAGTAGAAAAACGGCAATTTTCAAACTTTATTCTATGGAAAGGTATGTAATCCGGATCTTGTGGGCGCTATGATATGATCCGCTTCGCTAAGTTTACTTTTCACTACAACCTCATATTTACTTCGCTACCCTCCGTTTTTATAGTGACGGTTGTGGGAGAGGAAGAAGCACATGTATACAAGCTCCTTACGGTTATCTCAATTGTTATCCTGCCATACATCAAATGTAGTCATTGTGCAGAGAGTTATGATATGATTGTACCCATCATATAATTTTTTCGCTAACCTGGGAATCCTCAATCTCAACAACTATTATAAAGTCTATAAAGATACGCGTGTCTAAAAAGATAATAGCCGCTGTGTATAAAAAGTTGGAATTTTTTATGAGTTGAGTTCAAAAGGCAGTGAGGAATGTGTTGACTCGCAAATAGCATGCCACAACCTGCCATAAAAAGCGTTCTTTTGAGAAAGGGCAAATTTAGTCTACATATTTAGGCTTTTTGCAGGTAGCGTTAGTCAAGTGTACAAAATTGTACGGGAAGTCCAGTGAAATTTTTCTTACTTTTAATG
>JAHZMU010001152.1:0-12927 GCA_027743725.1 Rambutsinella grinnellia | reverse complement strand
TCCACTTCCTTTTATTACATGTGTAATTTTTGCACATTATAATATTCTACATTAGTTGCACTTTGTCTAATTACTGGTTTCTAATATGAGGTAGCGTGACGGCTGTTATTTAGAAGGGAAATTTTTGGGGGCATGCAACATTCATTGTTTGTATTACTGGATAATTGTTATGCATAATGATTAGAAATAGTAGCTCGCAGTATTTGGGAGGAGTTTAGTAGAAGTTGGGCAATTTCAAAATAATTTTAAGCAAATGAAATTGGAATTGACTACCACTTTGTTTTCGTAAGGTTCACCTTGTAATTAAACTTTTAAATGTCCATGAGGAAATCAGAATATTTCGTAGTTTAATGAAATAGCTAGTGTTGCAAGTCTAATGAGATTGTTTTCTTGTCCAAATATTGTGCTATTTGTACACGTATTTTAGAAATGAAGCGTAATTTTCGCAAATGAAATAGCTTACTTAAGTAAGCTAAACTGTATTCATTCCGGAGTGTGGAAATTAGCCTCACATAATCACATCCTTGATCTAATCTCGACCGTTTTGGAAATAGGAAGAGCGCCATAATGCGAAATGGAATGGGACTCGCATCACATATTGGAAGTTACTACTTGAAATTAATGTCCATTAACAAATCCAGAATAAGAAGGGGAATCGAGGTCGCAATCTGTTTCCTCTGAAGATTGGGAAGGGGTTTGTTGCCATTACTCGTTTTTAGGGTTGCTGGTGGTAGAAATAAAAAGTGGAATGAGCTTGTCCATTGAAAGAATGTTGGTATTTGGGAGGAAGTGAAATCTGTGAGGTAGCATCGAGATTATGATAAGAACACGACCATTTATGTGAGATGATATGGGTTGCTCTCGTTGTTCTTTGGGAGGGGGCACATTCCGCGTCAAAGGAGGCAGGGCACGTCAAAACAATAATCGTAAAGAAACTGCTCATCATTTTCTTTATGCATCCATTCATCTCTTGTGCTTGTGTAACTGATAGGAAGAGAAGAGGCACGAACGCCGCTAGAGATGGAGAGGAAGTGCGAGCAGTAAAAATAGAAATTGCTATGATTTCCTAAAACTGAGGAGGAGAGGGAGAAAGTTAGAGAGAGATTGGGGAACGTGTACGTTTTCATTTCTTGATTTTTGAATGGAAGTGGTGGAGCAGTTATTGTGTTGACTTTTGCTACTATTGTCATTCGTGAATGAGCCTTTGACTCTTATACGCCGGCTATTTTTTAAGGAGCTCTTATAATATCTCAGAATTGAAATGGAGGAAGATGAGAGAGCTGTAAACATAAACAATAGTGGGTATAAAATCCATAAAATAAAGTTTTAAAAGTGGAGAGCAAAAGCGATTTACTTAGTGGAGATGAGAAAGGAAGAAGGAGAGGAAGAGTAGCAACTACTGGGGAAATGGGAAACATGGGGCATCTAAAAAATTACAGAAGTGCACAGTACACACATAGCATAGCCTTTGCTCCTTCCGTAACAAGGAGCACAATTTCTCCTATTTCGCAACCGCCTTTCTCCTCCACTCGTATTCTCTCACTCTTCTTGATTAGCATAATGGGAAAAGTTTCTATTTTATCCTGTGACATTGCTTACTTGATGCTCTCTCCACTTTCCCTTTTTTCAATGTATCCCGTGTCACTACATTACACGAGATTTTTCTCTCCCTTCTTCATCATCCTCTGCTTTAGAAAATGGGAGGAACTCGAGCCATCAACTTTTATCATACTGATAGTGAAGACGAGACTAGAAGGCCCTATATTACTTGCATATATAATTAAGTAGATAGCTGGGCAAATAAAGTGACGCTGGTTACTTATATATAGCCGACTAACTCATGTTCCTTTCTTTGAAATTAGACACGCGAATCGAGTTTAGAGAAGCAATAGCATGCAATATGGTTTGGGGAACGGAAATTGTAGCAAACTTTTTTCTTTCTTTCTCTCTCTCTCTCTCTCTCTCTCTCTCTTTGATAATGCAACACACAATGTATGCATAGCGTATATATTTTTCCACGAGGACGGGAGAAAAGTCTACATAAAAGAGAAAGAATGAGATGTAAATGCACAGCACTCATTTCATTTACATATTTTAACCATGACTCCATTTCTGTATTGCTTTTGCTCTATTAAAATTACTCGTAACTACCTCCACATTATTGTTCTCTGCATTCCGCCCTACTGCATTTACATCCTTCTCATTGTCGTTCTCATCGTGGCCGCCTTAATGGATTCCGGGGAAATTAAAAGTGGCATTTATTGAACTCTTTTAATATCTAACAACGTATCGGGAGACGATTGAGTTTGCTAGTGTTTCTCCTACATAGACAAAAGCATGGGAAAACTTATGAATGAATAGGATTAAGTGGGAGGGCTCGAGACTGATGAGTTTCTCCCTCTGTGCGCTCTCACGATTTCCAGGATGATGGTGGGCGAGGTTGACAGAGAAGCTTTTTATTACTATTCATTTGCAATTCCCTCGTTCCTTCCTAATCACCATTACCCTCTTAAAAGAGTTGTCGTGTGCGAGCTCCGAGCACGGAGCCCATTCTCTTTAAGAAAGTGTCAATTGCCAATATGTCCATTTCAAGTAAAAGAGAACAATCTTGTTTCCTAAATGCTATTTCACCGAATGCTTTATGCCTAGTCTCCTATTCGCTTTCAGGATGAAAGGAAACTGATGAGAGCCAATAGACTAGGGCGCCATTGAAATGAGCTTGTTGGTTTGGAAAAGAAGTTGTGGGGGAACTGTTGCTTCTCCAAGTATTTATTGGGTTGCATCTCTCTAGCTCCCAATAGAAGGCATATTTGTGAGTTAGATAAACGATAACCATCATTACATCATTATTGAGTTGAAAAAAGTGGAGAAAAATTCTCAATCTTTTTCCTCTCTTTCTTTCCACTGTTGTCCATATGGGAGTAAAAAATATGGAGAGATCAAGAAAAAATATTCAGTACTTTCTCCCTTCTTTTCTCCTCTTATTTTAGTGTATCTCCTCCTCTTATTTTTTCTACTTTTATCTGCATACATTATGCATGAGTAGCAAGTGGAAACGAAGTATCATGTTGTAAAGGAAGCGAAAACTTTCCTCGTCTTATTTGCAACATATAGTCGGGATCAGCACATATTTATCCTGTTTACCCCCGCAGAGAGAGAGAGAGAGCTCACGATGGGAGAATTTTCTACTGAATAAATTTTAAAAGTTAAGTACGTAAATTTCAATAAAAAAGAGTTTGACTATCCTTCCCTAAATAAATGATGTTGTCGTGATAATTTATATTTTCCTCATGGGTTTCTCTCTACTCCTCAAAAATAATGTTTTATAAAGTTGTGACTTTGCTCAGAGGAGGGCAGATTAAATCCCAATTTTTCTCCATTCCTAATGGTTATAACTCGGAGATTAATATTTTTTTCCAAGGGATTTCAAATCAGAAAGGTATAACCAAATAAAATATTTCGGATCAAGAATGATCTGACAGACTCACTTTGTCTTTTTCCATAATAATAATAATTTACATAATAGTCTTTTCAAGTATGAAAAAGGCTAACAAAATATTTTCCCCAGTTTGGGACCAATTGGAGAGGAAAATTTTGTTTTTCTTGGATCAGCTTGTATTGAAGTGGAAATTTTTGCTTTTAATAGAAAAACCATTATATTTGAAATGAAATCGAGATAAGTTTTTTTCTCTCCTCTAGAACGGGAAAGGCTTTTCTTCATCCCCATCAAGAGATAAAAACTTTCCACAATAATGAAAGTGATGGGGATAAGTGCATTTCTCAACTTATATTAAAATCAACAACAGTCCTCTCCACTCTTTTTCCAAGTTATTATAACTCTGAGAAAGGAGGACGAATACTCGTATTTATTATGTAATGTGGATATGGTCCAATGCATTTCAATTACTTATTCCACTTTGATGATGATATGAGACCGGAAGGGCAAAATAATATATTGAAAGCGTGTCTATATGTGTTGTTGTTTTGCTCGAGGCGGCTTCTTATTTTTACTACCTTAACGGCTTTTTTTACTCTACGGAGAAGGTGGATTATCGTTTTCTTTCTCTTCTCATTGATTGCGCTTCACTTCACCCACTTCAACATCTTATTCAGTTTTCGGGAGGTCCTGATCATCCAATAGAGGGTTGTGAAAATATTTTTTGTTTTTCCTTTTTTCTCGTTTTTCCATCACATCATTGGAATATGCATTAGTTTTGGATGGGTGGGCTGAAGTCGAAATGCTTTTCATACTTTATGTTCTTGTCTTCTTTAATGTTGGAAGAATGGTAGTGGAGAAATATGAAATTTGAGAAAACTTCAACTCCGCTTGTTTAACAGGTGAGGAGAGAATTCAAACGAGTAACGAAAGCAAATTATCGGCATGGCAGTTAATTAAGCTGAAGTGAGATATGAACTGTTGCAGAATCATTTTTGTGTTCGAATATATTTCCTCAGTCAATATAAACTTTAATTTAATTTACAAACTGTTATTCGTATTTATTTTTATTAGAAGATTTTTGCCTTTAAATTTAATGATTTCAAAGATAAAAACAGAAATTGAAGAAAATGCTTAGAACAGCGTATTTTTTTCCTATTTTCCACTACCCTTCAATACATTGAGAAAGTTTAGTAGAATCTCTTTTCTTAAAAAGTTGGAATAGCTTAAAACTAAATGATGATATATTTCGATCAAATTTGGGAGGCATTAAAAATCTATCCATATTTTGACTATAATCCGTCCACAAAGAGCTTTTCCAAGACAGGCTCAAGTTTTTGTGTTCACTTAGTGTTCCCTACTCGTTCGTAGAGTGCCAGCTTACACTCATAAATTCATAGTGAGAAGTGTCAACACCAGCAAAACTCTACTCCCCTCCTGATTTTCCAAAAACTAATTCCATTACTGTTCACAATTTATTCTCATGTTTACCCTCGCAAAGATTTTCTTTTGGTTTCTTTCTGATTTTTTATTCTCAAGTCGTGTGGTCGGAACAAAACTGATTTTTATACGAGCTTTTGAAAAGGACTTGGTAACACTAAATTCGAGATGATAGAATTTCAGCTAATAAATTAAAATTGAATAGAATCATTCCAAAAATCTGAAGGTAAATAAAATAAAAATTGGAAATTGATACATTTCTTCTGAATTTATATTAGAAGCAAGTTTGCCTGCAGATAGTTATCAACTTGTTTACAAATATATTGGGAGACGCAAAAAAAATTGCAGTTCTCTTTTCTATTTTCACGCCACCCTGGGTTTTGTTGCTGACACAAGGGGAAATTGATGAGAGATGGAATGAATAAGAATCGCATAAAAGGAGATAAAAGAAGTAGTTGAAGGAAGAGTTTTAATGTCAAGAAGTAGTCCTTTTATTAGAAGAGGGAAGCTTTGCGTTGTTGTCAAATATGATATAATTTATTTATCTTTTTATGCATATATAATGTTACAAAAGCTTTTCCCCACCAAGTAATTATGAGCTTGTCGCCTGATCTTTTTCACGAGTAATTAGGCCGTTGGTGAAGAAAGACTTGGGCTCAGCTTCCTTACTCATTTTTCTTCTCACAATGTTTTAATGATGTAAACTAATCTTTTGTTTATCGAAATATCATGGTTGTCATCCAAAAGAGTATTTTCATCTAACACTTGGCTAACGAGCGAAACAAGTATTTTGTTAAGCTTTCCCTTTTTTATCCTTGGCACGGCGTTGCAAAAACATTTTATTGTTTAGTGAAATGGTGATGATGATACATCAAGATATGAGTTTGCTTTTTGTTCGAAACTTTTCAAGATGAAGAAGAAAAAGATTACTCCCTCCAAGTCTAAATGAGCCGTCTTCATCATAAAAGAGGCTTTTTGACTTTTCTCATCACCATCTCCTCCTCCTCGATTGCTTTTGTTTCACAAATTACAATATACAATCTTCTCATCATCATAACGCAATACTTTTAAGAGATAAAAGTTGGTCGGAGATTTAGAGCGCGAATGGAAATGTAGTTTAATGTAGAGCTTTATAAAAATATTATCCGGGTAGTAGCTTCATCGTTTTATAGGAGGGAAAATGGATGGACTACCTTTTTCCTAATGCATTCACTTGAAACGTAGCGGGGTAAATGTAGCCTCAAAGAAATTTGTAGCTTGTCTAAATAATATAGTATTTTTGAGGAGATTATGAAGTCGGACTCATCACGCTCTTAATCAGTCATGCAAGCATTAATAATTTGCGTAAATAAAGTCATTCCTTCTCTGAAACGGAGAGTTTAAGAAGTTCGTTTTAAGTTAGTGGATCTCATCATAATCCCACGAGCTGTAAATGAGTGGTGTGAACGACAAGATAATTATAGGAATTAATAGGGAAAGCCAAGGGTTTTTGGGGATGAACATGTCCTCTTTATCTTTAATGATTCTATTTGAAATGGGTGTGTTATCATCGTCGAAATTAAAAATTTCCTTCCCATCTCTCGGAACTCGGAGTGTTGATAAACTAAATTAATAATGGATAGGGGAAACGGATGTGCCGGAGAAAGGAAGCTGATGGGATGCATCTGTTGTCGTTTTAGCGAAATTAGAAAAACGGATGTTGATATATGCCCTGGCTACAGAGGCAATAAAGCACTTTGCGGGTCAATCTGTCATAAACGCCACTGTTTCCTGATGCCGTGAGGTCATGAGCTTGTCTGGATTAATGGCAAGTGGTACGACTAGAGTGGTGGGCTGCTCTTTATTGTCAACATGTGGTGACGATCGCTCCCTTTAAAAATATCAACGCTTTTACTGTCTTTACTCTATCACATTGTACCTAAGAGATTGTGAAGATGTTGGATGATGACAAGGGAAAAATAAGTTTGGGTATGTTTCGAGTGGTAAAAATGTACGTTTTCTTCCCTGTGGAAGTAAAACTAGTTATTTTTCAAATATGTATAAGATTGGTTCTCTGTGTTTAAAGTGGAAGCTTGTAAAAAATGTATGAGTTTGGGGGACGGTTGCATATTCATGCATCCATGTTGTCATCGAGTACTCGGCTTCCTCAACGTTTCAAATTCCCTGGGAGTGACGAAGAGTAAAAAACGGGGACATTGAGTGGTGGACCATTCTCAGAGAGAAATAGGAATTGAGTAGGGAAAACGGTAAAGAAGTTGTTCTCGATGTAAAGAAGGAAAAGGAAATTGCCATCAGCTTTCTTTCTATCCCTCTCAATATTACATCTCTTCTGTCTTTGCTCCACTCGGGGTGGTGAACGTTGATAGGGATAATGTGATGGAAAGGAGGAGTGAAGGAAACTCCGTTTTTCCCTCGCTCTCTCCAAGAAGAGAACCAGCTTTCTCTGTCCCATTCTCCTTGCGTGTAATAATATCATTTTTACATTTTATTCCCTGCTCCCTTGACTCCTTCCATCAAAGGAGAAATATAAATCTACACATATACAAGTATTTTTCCCTCCAAGAGTCGACATCACTTCAAACGCTCGTCATCCAACTTCGTTCCAGATGCTCTTTCTACGCGATTCTCTGTGAAACTGCGGCAGTAGCAAACGCGCAAGTTGTAGATGTAAAGAAGATATTTTCCCTCTTTTCTCTCTCATAACCCATCTAAAATTCTTGTTGCTCTGTAATGTTGGATTCAGGCTATTTGCCGTAGACACAAGGAGTCATTAAAAATTTACACCCTCTGGTCCTCTCTTCCAAGCTTTCCCCTTTCTCCCAACCCCATTTCGTATTTAAATGTACACAATACTTTAAACAATCTTATGGCAGATGTAATGCAGTGTTTTAAAGTTTTCCTTGACTTTATAAAAAATGGAGGTATATGTTTGGAATAAAAGCTCCGCAGCTTTCTTCCTCTCAGCTCATATTTCAGTATGCGACCACTTTGCCTTTCTGCCTACACACAAAATGTGATGAGCTCAGCATATCATTATAGGATGTACTTTATAGTCATGATTGGAAGGGGCAGTTTCCCTCTCGGAAATTTCTCAAAGTGGAAAGAACCAAGAGCTAGTAAGAATAAGGAGGGAATGTTATGATTGTTATTTTGTATGAGAATTATGAGCCTACCTGGCCCCTCTTCTGACCTACCCCTTTCTCCGAAATGAGAATGATGAGAAATGAATGTTTCCACTAGAGATGTATAGTGGTTGTCCTTGCAGCACGGAAACGTTGGGAGAAAAATATGTTATTTCTTGGTATTCATTTCTTCTTTCATTATTCCCTCAATGAGACCCATATACCTGTTCACTTCACTGTTTTTATTATGTTTGATGAAAATTAAATGTATTCTTCCTTTTGGGCACTCGAGAAAATACCTTTCTTGAGATGAACCTTGGTATGAGGTAAAATGGAATTTTTTAGCAAAAGGAAAAAACTCTATTTATCCTTTTTTGTTTTTACAAGCAAGATGAGCACGACCAGTTGAAATGGAGTAAATGATATTCAAGGAACTCTTTGTATTTAAAAAATTGAGTAGTCTATTCTACATTTATTGCTATCTTTTTTGTAATAAAAGTCGGAATAAAATGTTATGAGAGGGGAGTCGGCTTATGTAAGGCTGCTCATGTTTCTTTAGCCAACGGCTCATGTGTGGGCTGCAGTATCAAAGGTAAAAATCAAAATTAGCATTTCTCCTCTGCCCTTTTAGCTTTTATTGCGCTCCTTTTAATTATCCCATATCCTTCATGTAACATCTCTTCACATTTATTTATTCATATCTAGTTAGTCATTTCTCGCTCGTATCTCAGGGAAAAAAGTTGTGAACTTTAATCTTTGAAATGTTTAAGACTCCTCCTAATTTTATTTGAGATGAGAGATGAACCGGGAAAAGTGATTTTTTTATTCATAGAAATTAATTAGTTTTTTGTTTCGAAAAATTTTATTTTGGCGTAACAAGTAATAGGGAGAAAGTTTTGTGCTTTGTGCGGTGAAACAAGTAGAGCTGTTTCATTCGAGATGAATTTCAGCCTAAAGATTACTCGTAGTGATATGGGGCTTCACCCGAATGATTAATTGTAAACTGGGGAGCTTCTCTCTATCTTAGAAAGGAGAAAATGAATTAGGTTATATGAGGACTGTCATCCTCGGCCACGTTTGAGAGTTTTCTTTTTCCTTGGAAGGTGAAATGGGGAGATGGCGGCCTATGTTCTTTGATTACTTGAGGGGAGGCTGCCTCCACCAATGGGACTACCTATCAAGTTGATGCTGACAACTGTGAAAGCTCTGAATAGAGTAGAGAGTCGCCCAAACAAACAGGAAAAGGGGGAAACAGTGGAATTTCTCGAGGAAAAAGGAAAATACACTTTTATTTCTTCTTATCCACTCCATTCTTAAATAAATAAAAGGACTTTTTTTTCTCTCGCTTGGCAAACGAAGTGAGTCAACTTTTCATGACACCACTTCCTCCACTAAATTTTTTCCTCTTCGTGTCGTGGATGCGGAAAAGAGACAAAAGGTTGCTTTCCACAGGATAACGTTACCACCTGATGAACATAGGTAGGTGATCCCAGTGTACCACAACAAGATATATGAACTATCAACTTGCTCTTCTCCCTTTCTTAGAGATGATCATCACCGTATTGCAATGTGACTGGAGAGGGACTTTATACCCTATGTTCATATAAACACTAGCTGATTTTTAAGCTTTGAAGTAAATAGGGAAATTGTTCCACGAAACTATAACTTGTTCCGCTCATTTTCCCTGTTTGGCCAGATTACTTTTTAAAGCATGAAACAACGTGAGACAGGAGAATCACGATAATGATGGGATGGCTAAGCCTTTCCATTTTCATTAGTGGTGGAAAAAAGATGGGATGGTGTTATGTCTGCAGTGATATTGCTCTTGGTGTGGCGGTCACACTCGTAGTTCAAGATGGGAATATGATTTGCTTGTCAGCTACCTGCTTTCTCACTTTAACAATTATTAGATGGAAAGATAGTGTGCCTGTTTGGCTTATCTTTTTTCTGTTCATGTGAGCCCCGTCTTAATTTCCCATTTCGCATCGTACCTTGCATAGCGACTCGAGACGGTCTGCATTGCAATCGTTTCCACAACAATTGCGGGAGACGAGAGGAAAAGAGTCATTCTAATTTCTTGATTTGATATATTATCACGAGCGAAGTATGTGGAATGGGTTTTATCCAAAAGGCAATAAATGGTGAGTGACTCACTGTTCGCAACTAGTTTAGTGCTAGCGACCTAATGAGAACTGGTTGGAAATGGAATGTGGGTGAGTTACTGGGCTTGAACTGATTTTTCTTCTCCGTTCTCCCTACTTATTTATGCAAGTTATGACATGATCCTCATGAATCACGCAGCAGTCAACTTAACGGGGCGACTAGTTGGGTATAAAAAATTGGACGTTGTATTAGCATTCCTTGTCCTTCGCCCAAGGAGGAACAAAGACGGAGTAGTTTTTAGCGCGGTCGAGTCCGCCACTACGTTTTTATGTTAATATCATTGGAATTTATGAGCATTTCCTTTTAGTCTCACTCTGATTTTCTTGTTGTTATGCCATTTCTCTCTCGAACATATTTCCCTCTGCGTTTCTCCCTCTTTCTCTCTTGTGGTTGGGAAAAGGTTGGCATGCCGTGCATACCTCTTTAGTCCACTCACTGCTCAAGAAAGAAATAATAATAAATAGTTAGTGTGGAATGGGAGAAGAAAGGGAGAACCGCAAAAAGTGCTTCCCATTTCCACTTGTATAAATCATCGCGTCTTTTTAACATCCACTCCAATCCATTCCACTTCACTCTTATGCATATTCATTTATGAGGAGACGACAACTCCAGAAACCGAAATGAGAGCGGTGAATATATTCCTTTTTAAGTTGCTTCTTTCCTTCCTCGCACTTTTCCTCTTCGTTGTCTAATATGGGCACACAGCTGGACATGTGAGTTTTTAAGTATGTCATCACCATCGTCATCCCTCACATATACTCGTATGGCTTTACTGCCGCGAAAGTCGTAGCGGAAGAAGCGGAGCCGCCGCCACTCTCTTTCTGATTTCCCATTTTCAACTCCCATAAATCTAGCTTCCATTTCCATGCTCTGAAAGTTGTTATATGAGTGGCGAGGCGTTCTTTCCTTTTTTAATTTCGTTGGATCCGCCAGGAAGGAAAAATGGTTTCGTGCTACTGTGACTGCCACTTGTTAAGGTGATGATGGGGATGAGCTTGTGACTGCAGAGGATGAGGAAAGGAGTCAACTCAACTGTTGCTGTGTCACTTTTAACCTTATTACGCAACTGGTGTAGCGGATGTTGGTGTTTACTTTAAAATTAAATCTTCAGCTTGTCTTCTCAAAGATTAGAAAGCGGATGTGCTCACAAACTATCCGCTTTTGAGTCTCGGGGAAAATTTGAATGGACGGGTTTCGTTCCGACTGATTATATTAGGGAAGGTGGGAATGAGCACGGAAGAGTAATAACCGCGCGGACTAATCCTATACGGAAGATTTTGTGACTTGGTTGTTGGAAATTCCATTTCCGCTTTTCCTTCTCGCTACTGTCCTTTTCATGCAGAAGTTTTGCTACGGAAAGGGAGAAAGGGGAGAAAAAATCTTCTTTGGGAATTGGAGATAATCTTCCATCACGATCTTCATCATTATCATGATCGTGTTCTTTTGTCCTAAATGAAACGGAGGGAAAAGGGGCGTGACTTACTATCTGCCACCGTTGCGGCTCATCCTTTCTCTCCCCGTTTTAATTTCACTCGGTCCAACAATACCTCTTTTCTCAACTCTGAAAGGAAAACTTTTTCTTTCCCTTAAATACTAGAGAAATTTGTGAGTCCCTCGTCGTCATTTATCCATCATTTAGCCCCATAACTTAATTATGCGTTCCACTAATTAAGCAGTCAGTGGAGCTAGGAGCTCGCGAGGCCGACACATAGCTGGGGATGAGCCACCTTAACCATCTCGATGCTGAGATGAATACAAATTAAGTCGCTTTAGCCTTTTTTGTTCTTACCGAAGCTCAACTACCTTCCCAGCAAATTATTCTCCTTTGGCTTGATCATAATCATTCACCTCCTCCTCCTCCTCGATTTTCTTTCAAACTCAAACGTAATTTTAGATCTGGACTAGAAAGGGAGAAAACGAAGGGATTTCGTGACTTGCTTAAATCTTAAAGTGCATTCTACTTTTTCTTGTATCGTTATCCTCGGCAACGTAACGCAATTTGTATCGTATAACGTCTCTTATCCTGTTGTCTGTTCTTTTTCTCTGAAGGGAGAGAGAGTGGAATGGATGGGAAAGCATTTTCATGCATAGCTCGTCCTCATGTATCCTATTCAGTTTAATACTTGAGTAATCATGGAATCTAGTTTAATACACGACTAATCGTACAGAAATCTTATAATTTTTTCTCCTCTTGTTCCATCTTGTGAGCTCTCGCCCTCTGTTTTTTCTCCTCCCTGTAGCCCTCTTCATCTCTGGTGTGCTGGAAAAGAGCAAAAAGGAAACTTTTGCATCTCCACCATACCCTACACTAAGTGAGTTGAGACTAGTGGAAAAAATTTAATTTGTCTTGATAAAAAAAGGCGCATAGTGTTTATAACGACTTTGGGAGAGAACAAGGAAGATATCTGTAAAAAAAAACAATTTATATCTTGGAATAAGTGGGTGGCTGAAAAATTAGCTTTGAGACCATCAGCTCAAGTCTTTTAGGATGAATCATAAGTTGCGTGTTACCTGATTTCTCTTTTCCTTCTAAAATTGAAAATAAGAAGGAAATTGTTTAGGGATTGATCTTCTTCTTAGCACGCTTTTTCAATTTTCCAATCAGATATTCAAGTTCTGTAAAAAATGGAAGGAAATAGGAAGCGCATAACGTTATTGAATGAATAAAAGCGACGGACAGTTGGAAATGAAATCAGAAAAGAAAATGATTTTCTACTTGGGTTTCAACAATATGGCTTCTATGTTTTCGTGATTCAAGGATTCCAT
>JAHZMU010001151.1:0-10152 GCA_027743725.1 Rambutsinella grinnellia | reverse complement strand
CAACTTCATCATTCTCTCCTTCCTGTTCGAAGCTACTATCTTCATAATAAATCCTTCTGGGATGATCCTCAGGAGAGAATTGAGGCTCAGGCGTGATTGGCCTTTGAATCGGATCTTCAACATCATCTTGAGCTTCAAATAAATCTTCAATCTCGTCCTCCTCCGATTGGAAAACGATATCTTTCAACTGTTCCTCTTCAATCCTCTCTTCAATCCCATATCTCAGCGGTGAATCCCCCCAAGATTGACTCTCACTCCTTCTATGTGTCCTCACAGGTCTCACAGGAGGCTCGAAAGCCTCATGCACCATCATATTCCCATCTTGATCATCAGCCAATTCCGGATCTCCTTTCACACTCGCTTCATAAGTCGTCTCCACTTGGGTACAAACAGTTGTTCCGCTCGTTGACGATGTTAATGTCACCGGAAGCCCTTGTCCTGGTGGGATCCCTTCTCTACTCCCAATTTCGCAATAGATCGACCTCGTCCCCACAGCCCCTTCTGGCAGACTTCCCTCAACACTAACTTGTGTCCTGATATGGGCGTGTTCACTTTCCTCTTCGTCATCACCTAATAAATCAGCTCCGAGATCAATTTGCGACGCGACCAATGTCCCTGATGCGCTAGCATCGCTTGATAAACTTCCCAAATACGATTCAGATGAACTCGCAATCCCTTGACCAAGCGCTGTTTGGTATTCACTCTGGCCTGAGCCACTTCCCGGGAAATTATTCGAGACTTGGCCTAGAATAGAGCTATCCCACGATTTAGGTCGCGAGGGATCGTCTGAAGAGCTGCGGATTGTATTTTCAGCTGTGAAAAACTCGCCAGAGGATGATGAGCGAACTGCATGCGTATCCGGTGTTCCAGTAGCTGTGCCTCCAACACTGCTACCCGCTTGGACATCAGTAGATTCTCGCCTTTCGCTATCCTGTAAAAATCAAAAAGTTTTATACTTTCTCTTCAAATAAACCTTCTTAACTTTCACCTACCTTCAAAGATCTCTGCGGTTCTGGCGACGAAATGTCTCCCACGGACATAAGCTCTTCATCCGTAATATCCACACTTGACGGCGCACTTGGTTTATGCTCTTGCTCCAGCTTTCTCTCAGCAGTCAATTCAATCTCGCTAACCAGCGACGTCGCCATCTCCCTAACCTCTTCCAACCTCTGCCCCTGCCTCAAACTCTGCAACTTCTCCGTCGTCTCCGTCTCACTCTTATCGCTATCATCCCTTATTTCATACTGCTCCTGGATCAGACTTTTGCTTTCTGGCTCCAAACTCTCAATCTTCTCTGCCAACTCCGATTCGAATATCTCCCTGCTTATTTGTTCCTTCAATTGTTTCTCTGAATCGATACTGATCGACCTCTCTGATGATGTAGATTGGAATAGTACCTTCCTATCTGGCTCTATCCCTCTCCTCGGAGGAGGAATTGGTGGCTGCTGATATTTCACCAAGTCCTCCAACCCCACCTCTTGTTCTTTATCATCATCCGTATCTAAAAAGATGGCTTCTTTACTCCTCTCAATCTCATACGGACTTGGGGTTCGGTGCTGTTGAACTGGAGCCGCAACTACTTGTCCAGTATTTTTATCAATTGTTTCAACACCAGCAAAAGCAGAGTTATCAAAGCCCTCGATTGAGCTCACGCTCTCCCTCTTTTTCTTCTCCTCCTCATCCTTCTCCTTCCAGAATTGGTGACGTTCGGTAAAAGTGCCAACGTTTTCTACGACGCGGGAGGGCGAAGCTGAGACATCTGAAGAAAGGTCGGGTTTACCTAAGTTAGTTTTTTTTGGGATGGAATATGTTAAATTGTTAATATTTTATTTATTATTTAAATCAGGGACGTCTGAAAAAAACTGAGGTGTAAAACTGCAATTAAATACGCCATTTCACAACACACACACGACAACAATCCAGTGCTTCACAAAAGCGTGAATCTTTCATTAGTATGATGGTGATCTCATGCAAAATAGCCACACCCTAATCATGAAACTTTCTCCTGACATTTATGAAAAACACAAAAAAAAAATATCACAGCAAACAAAAATAAAATAAAAAGGCTTACAAATAAAATTCCAACTTAATTGCCATTTCCACCCCTCTTCCCCTTCTTCTTTCTCTTCTTCTTTCCCTGTGAAGAAGGAATTGCTTCGTCAGCCTCTGCCTCTGCTTGTGCTCCACCTTCACCTTCTGGTATTTGGGGACTCTCTTCATCTTCAGGAGAGGTCAGATTTGGACTAACAACATCTTCAGACTTGCTACTAGGTTCATCTTCTTTCGACTCTTGTCTTTCTAATTCATCTAATTCTTCTAATGGTTGACTAATGGGCTCTGGTTCGGGCTCAACCCTGTTCATAGCCTCATTCAAGATATCATCAACAATCTCATTCCCATATTCCCTCGTGCTTATCATCTCAGCAAGATCATGCCCATTAGCTTTCTCCTCTTCTGGTTCACTCTCTTCTGAGATCTTCTCCGGCTGTCTAACTTCTTCGAAAGCTGGGGCATGACTACTAAAAATCTGTTCCTCAACCTCCTGCTGGTGATGCTCATCTTCACTTTCTTCTGGAATTAGATTTGATGATTGCTGATGATGCTCATGCTCATCATCGCTCATCAATTCCGTGATTTCCACACCCCTCCCGGGAATCACGTCGTGGCTGGTCGATTGCTGAGGTGAAAGCACTTTGGTGGTTGTCGTCGTAGTCGTAGTTGTTCTAAGGCACTCCTCAAACACTCCAGGGGCTCCAGGGGAATCTGATGTCGAAGCTTCTGTATAAGTATGGGTCACTTCTGTCTTGTCCACATGTGCGGGATCTAAATGAGTTTAATTTCGAGTTATAGCAGCTCACCTTTCTCTTTTCTTTCTACTCCTTTTTTCTCTACCCATTTGTTTTAAAAATTACATTTTTGCCGAGCAGTTAGCAAAGAAGAATAGAAAGTTAAGTTGCTCCCTTGAAGTTCTGATAAGCGATAGAAGATAAGTTGCTTGCAAAGGGCGAAAGAATTTTAGATTTGGCACCCAACACCGAATAAAGCTATTTCCCACCTTCCGTAAAGCGCACCACTAGTTTCTGTGTAAGAACCGGGCTCTCAACCCTGTCCGAGTCGACAGCATCCTCCTCAATAATTCTCGAAGTACTATCAGGGCTCGAAACAAGTCTCTGATTAGGCGGCCTCGGACTCGCCTGACTCCTCACGGGACTCTGTAGACTCGGCGGCACAGGACTCGTCCCTGGACTCGTTGACGGCGGCACAACAACAACTTCTTTCAAACTCCTAATCTCCACACTCTCCCTCCCATTCTCCGAAGTCCTTACAAGCAACTTAATCTCTGCATGGATCGGACTCGCTTTCCCATCTTCTCTGTCATAAATAACAGGACTCTTCCCCCCTGACCTCGAACTAACAGGACTTACACAGATGTTGGGGGCGACAGAGTCGTAGAAAGTCGGAGATGAAGTTGCCGATGGAGGTGGCGTTTTCAAATCTTTTTAAAGCGGATATTTATGCATAAAAATTATAAATTCCCATCTACACCCAGAGCTTTTATGCCCCGTTTCCTAAACCTTTTAAGCTAGCCCATTTACTCATGCTTAATATCAAAAGCATCATCTATTCTTTAGGCAAGCACGAATAAAAAAACTAATAAAAAATAAATAAAAATCCGGGGAAAATAATCAATTTCATTTCTTACCTGACCGAACATCATCATCACCAAATTGCTGGGCCAATTCTCGCTCTGCAAATGATAACGGAGAAAAAAATGGAAATTAAATAAAAAGTTTGAATGATTTTTCACACCCTTGACCTTTCAGATACGAACATTAATTGACAACATTTAGTTGTTAGTCTTGACAAATGAACTGTGTGAACAGTGTGAAGGAATGTAGTGGAGATGAGTAACGAAAAATATTCTTTTAATGACCCAACCTCTGACTCTCTGATTAACCGTGATCGCTCTAAGAAGCTCAAGCTGACAATCTACCAAAATTTAACTAAAATATGCGAAATTTTTAGAAATACTTCGCTTCTGTTTCTTCTTCCCCCGCCTTCTGATAACTCCTCCTCCTCCTTCAGGTAAGATTATCTTTGGAATTGATACGGTTGCTGTTTCTTCTTCAGAGGAATCATCAGCGGGCCCGTTTGATAGCTTTTGTTTTATAGAAATTGATGAACTTTCACCGAAATTGAAGTCTTCCATCTTTTGATTTGCAACAAAAGGGCTTTCTTCATAACCACCGGGGATATCTTCAACGTCAGTAACGCCACCTTCATCTGACTCAACGGCTAATTGACTAGTCTTGGATAGGCTTTGCTTCAAAATCTTTTCAAATTCTTCGCCGGAAATAGGCTTTGGCTTCCACTGCTCTTGCTTATCATCATCTGAATCATTAACGTCTTCACAATCAGTAACGCCATCTTCGACTTTGTCAACTTTTAATCCACTAAAGCCCACTTTCTTTTCTTCTCCCTCCTCATCCGTCTCATTTAGCCTCTCCTCCCCATCCGATGGCGTTACTGACCTGTCTTCAACTACTTCTTCATCTGTTATCTCCGAATTAACATCAGATTCTCCACCATCAGTTGTCAGAAACTCCATCAACGTCAACTTCTTTTCTTTCTCCATGATGGTCACTTGTTCACTCGAGCCTTCCTCACTCCCCTCAGGGGAAACAACGAAAAATAGGCCATGCGCCACAGCCTCGAACCCTTCCGCCCCTGTATCAACAATCTCAACATCGAAATCCCCTTCAACATCTTCAACATCAGTTACTCCACCCTCCTCCCCCTCCTCTACCCTCAATCCCCTCTTCATCGTCATCCCCTCCCCCCAATTATCTTCAACAATTACATCCCCCTCATTCCCATACGCCTTCAATATTTCCTCCACACAATTCTTCGAAGTCGAAGCTACAACTGGAACGTCCTCTTCCGTTTCAGAAATAGCTTCTGTATCCGTAACACCCTCGTCATTACTCAAAGCCCTTAGAAACCTCGACCTCGGCGATGATCCCGGAGCCCTTTCCAAATCTTCAACGTCAGTATTACCATCTTCACCATCCGGACTCACAGGTCTTAAATTAACACTAGGTCTCTCACTTCCCGATCCGTTTAAAGCCATGTCTTGACTAATTCTCATAATTAATAAAGCTGATGTTGTAGAGTTAATTGGTTGATTTGTTAATAGTCTTGTTCAGCGCTAACTGATTCATCACCTTNTCATAATTAATAAAGCTGATGTTGTAGAGTTAATTGGTTGATTTGTTAATAGTCTTGTTCAGCGCTAACTGATTCATCACCTTTAAAACAATTAGGTAAACAATTATAAAAAATCACACAAAGCGGAAAGGAATTAGGGGCACACGAAGTTCGTTGCAAAAATTCTGGTATGAGTGGGTGTACACTTAAACAGAGCGCGTCACCAATTACCATTTAACTTAAAAGATAAGCGTAAAAAATCTACATGAAATGCTTTGCTTTCTAATGCCGCCCTGCCTGTGCTTTTATAACTTCCGGTTTGATAAAATGTGCAATGTGTGGAGGAGACAAATTTTGTGTCGACATTTTAAACACTAAAAAAACATGAAACAAAATGTTTTACGCAAATAAAATTTAAACGGATGACGAATTAAAAAGAGAAGAAAAAATGATGATCATTTTTCATTTTAATTAATTAATGAATTACCTTTCACGGAGTAAGTGAATTGGATGAAGGGTGAAAGTGTCTCAACAACCGTAGGAATGTTCCCACTCGAGTCTACCCTCGGGGGAGATAACCTAGTGACTTGTAACTCTGTGGATTCCGATGTCCTCGACTCCGAACCGGAAATTGAGATTGGTGAGGAAGCTAAAGAAGACCTTCCACTCCCCTCCCCCACACCACTCCCACCCCTACTACCTACGTCATGCTCTGAACTACCTGAACCATGCTTAGGACTAGAATGGGTAGCGGATGCGACTGAACTAGAGCTGGAATGAGATTTTCGAAGAAGTATGCGATTTAGAAGAGAGTTTTAGAGAGACAGATTTTGAAGATGCTTCGCTTCCCGAACGGGAAGTCTTTTTTGAAGAGTGTTCTGATGCTGAAGCTGATGACAGGGACATTGGAGCTGAACCAACAGCGGGGGAATAGCTGGAGTGGCTTTGACTCCGGAGAACTTGGGGGGATTCTACGGAACCGCCTGAGATTGATGATGCTCTGGAGATTGACTCGGATCCTTCATCACTTTTAGTTTTGGGGGAGGAGCTGCCTCCAGAGCTTAATTTGTTTGAATCTGATTTGACAGATGATGCTTCAGAGATCTCCTGGCTCCGAATGGCTTCACCGCCACCTGCATGCGAGCTGGAATCCGATTTTGATTCACCACTTGGTGGACTAGAGTGTGCTTGTGATGGCGAAGAAGACCCCAGAGCCCCTTCTGGGTAGACAAATGACTCTTGAACTTGTCCTTTTTGCGAGTAAACAAAGTCCAAAGTTTTTACGAAGACTTCCGAAGTAATAATAGCTGGAGCTGACCTAGGTCGCTGGATAATCTCGGAGAAATGGATCTGATATTCCAAATCGGGAACGGAATAGCGGAAAGCTTGCTTCTTTGGAGTTAGCTTTGTAGGTCCGAATGATTTACGTTTCTTTTCTAGAGGATCTGTTGAACTCCTCCGGCTTCCCGGGCTACTTCCGCCCTCGCTTTCTCTCAAATCAATCGGCTTCGCTATTGAAACCTCTTCAAATTTAACCGCAGTTAGAGCTCCACCACTCGACGTCGTCGTTGTTGTAGCTGTCGTCGAAGCCGTTACAGTTACAACTGACTCTTTAGCCTTTTGAACATCCGCTTGTTGTTCTCCAGATGCTCTCGCCTCACACACATTTTCCAGAATGTGTTGGGGAGTCGCTTGAACAACTTCGGGTGCGAATGTGGCCAATGGCGTTTTTGCTATTGCTATTCCAGCCCCGCTCTCAACAGCTTGAGCCACAACAGCTTCTTTCTCTTCAATAGCTTGGGTCTGCAATAAAGCTGTTGGGGCTTGACTACTCGCTCCAATACAAACAGTGTCCTTCGCTTCCACTTTAGTATCAGCTTTGGCCGATACTAAGGAAGCAGGGGCCTCTTCTTCTCTCGTGTCAACCTCTTTCTGGTCAATGTCTTTGGCTTCCTTCGGTGAAAATTGCTCTTCACTCGGGGAAACCTTATCGACCGGACTTTGAGGTTCACGCGGGCTCAAACTTGTTGGGCTAAACTTGCCTTGTTCCTTCGTAGGACTTATTCTCTTCACAACTTCCGCTTTCCCCTTCTCAAACTTGACTTTAATCTCTCTTTCGAACATCTCAGTTTGAGTTGAGATGAGCTTGTGCTCCGTAACGGGGCTTTTAGGCTTAAAAGTCGTTGTGCTTGGTGGCGGAGTCGTCGCTCCCGGTTTAATCTCTTCTGTTTTAGTCACTTCAGGTCTGGGCGAGTACTCTTTGAAATACATCTTTTGCTTCATAACCTCCTTGGTCACTTCCTCAGTCGCTTCAGACTTTACTACTTTACTCGAAGCTGATATTTCCTTCTCCCCTTCGGAATGAAACTCTTCAACCGCTTCAGTTGTCAAAACCTTTGTCTCCGGTGACCTCTCTCCTGACTTCTGCTCTTCTAGACTTTTTGGTTCAACAGCTTCAGGTACTGTTTCCAGCTTGTCATCATCAAACATCCCGCCTTCAGTTATCCCCAACATTGCCTTCAGCACTGGGGTCATAGCTTGATCTGTTGGAGTCGGAGTTAAATCGGGCCGAAGCATTTTAACCTCCTTTTTAATCTGGAGAGCTGCCTCTCTCGCTTCATCCACGAATTTCTCAACATCAGCCATTAACTGGTCAGGCTTCTTCCTTTCTGATTTCTCTGGAGTCTTTGGAGGCTCAGATGTTGCTACTTCTGGCGACTTCTCTTCGCTCTCACTCGACTCTTTCTCCAGAACAGTTACAACTGAACTTGATACGCTGCTTATTGAAGCAGTCTCTGCAATATCCTGTTTACCAGAAGGAGTAGGAGCTTCTTCCTCTTCAACTTTCTCCTCAACTTTCTCCTCAGCTTTCTCCTCCTTCCTCTGCAAAAACTGCTCTTGAACCAAAGCAATATTTGGCTTCTCCGAAATAGGTGCAAGACTCGCCGCCCCCATATGAGGCTTATCATGAGCCACATGCTCTACAAACTTCGCATCAACACTTTTCTTCGGCGACTTCCCAGCAGCCTCAAAAACTTCCCTTTCCAACCTCGCAATCTCCTCTTCCAGCGCCGAGCCTGATAAAAGCTCAGACTGAGTCTCCATCGAGCTCACAGACCCTTCCTCACTCTCCTTCTGCCCGGGAATATCCGGCAAGTCTCCGCTCTCAAATGTCTTATCAATTGACTCTTTCCTCTCCTCCTTCCCGGTAACATCAACCGAGATAACTTTCGACATTTCCTCATCCATAAACTGTTTAATTGTCACAACCTTGTCCATAATCTCGAGCTTTATAGCCGACCCATCTTTCTCTTCCTTCCCGTCTCCTTTCACAACCATTTGGCTCTCCAAGTCTGAAGCGACATCTTCATAGCTCCTCTTATCTTTCTTCTCTTCAGGCCCAGCCTCAGACACAGACTGACTTGGGGATGACCCTTGGCCTTCCAATTCTAATGAGAGCAAATCTTCCGGCAAGCTCTCCTCCATAATTCCTCTCCCCTCCTTCTCCTTAAACCTTTCAGCCAAACTCGGCGCCTCGAAATGAATAGGCGAACCTGACGAATCACTATCATCCTCTGACAATTTCGCCGCAAGCCCCGCAGCCAATCCCATTGACAGCGCTCCCACACCTGCCAAAACACTCGGGGTCGATCCCTTCTCCTCTTTTACAACAGACGTCACCGTTTTCGTCACAACCTTTTCTGGGCTTGATGTAACCGTCGTTGTCACAATTGACGATGTTTTCACAACCTCTTTCGACTCCGGCTTTGGCTCTTCCTTAATTTCTTTAATAGCAGATGTAATAACAGTTGAAATAGGCTCTGAATCCTTTGAAGTTTGCTGGGTCATCGTGATTTTCAATGCTTGTTCACCCATTAGAATTCCGCTTGCTTTCTCCAAACTAGCTTTCACCTCTGCCTTTTGCTCTTCAACTTTTTTCTCTACATCTCCCCTAAACGCTTCAATAATAGATTTCCCATCTGTAACATCACCTTTCTCTTTTAAGTCTTCAGCTTTCTCAAAGCTCACGCTTTTCTTAGCTTCAGGCAGTGGCTCCTCCACTTCTTCACTTTCCTCTACAATTTCTTCCAGCGTCTCTGTCTTCTCCTCTACCTTTGCCTCTTCCTCCACAAGTTTCTTTAGCTTTTCCGCTCTTGCTAGAGCTGCCTTGCCATCTTCGTCTAGAAACGTGGCTTCACCAACAGCTTCCGTTTTAATGTCTTTTGTCGGCTTCTCCTCCTTTTTCTCTTCTTTTTTCACCTCCTCCTCTTTCTCCTCTTCCATCTTCTCCTCCATAAAACTCTTAAAATCCAGCACCTCCTCCGATTTCTTTAATGGCTTTGGCTCATCTTTCACTTCTGCTTTCACCTCAGCTTTCTCTTTTTTCGGGCTAGCGCTTTCCTGTTCAATAGTAATCTTTACAACTATCTGCGGCTCTGGCGAACCTCTTAACGAATCCCTCCTGTCCTTATGCGGCTCTGGCGAACCTCTTAGCGAATCCCTCCTCTCCTTCTGCGTCTCTTTCACAACCTCGTCAATTATCTTCTCCACCTGCTTATCCCTTGCCTCCGTCTCCGAACCTTTCGTAATTGTTGTAATTTCCTCCTCCAATTTCTTCAATTGTTTTTCCGCAACCCCTTCAACCTCTTCAACATCTTTTAAATCATCCTTTACTATTTTCAATGCTCGATGAGGCGTTGATAAAATATCATCAATGTCATCACTTTCATCTTTTAGCTCTTTGGCTCCCACTGCCATAATGTCATCAATATCATCTTCAACTTCCTTAGCTTCTTTCTCATCCACCTTAGTAATATCCATTATATCAACCCTCTCCTGCTTTGAATGTTTTCTAATCGGATCCTTCGAATCGACTGTGTCAACCTTCATTACGTCAACTTTAACAATTGTCTCCTCCACAACTTCTTTCTCTTCAATAGACTT
>JAHZMU010001150.1:0-15605 GCA_027743725.1 Rambutsinella grinnellia | reverse complement strand
CAGCTGCGGAGTGAAAGCAGTAAAACATTTTTCTTATTATACTATTATTACTCTAATAGTATTATCTTCTTATGATGACTAGGGATTGGCTCGTGGGAAAATAGTTTTGCTTCTGATAATTGGCTAGCTATTCATCTTGGAATTTAATAAATGTTTTTGAAATTGCTGAAAGATTGAAAGTTTGACTTTTAATGTGGCGTGGACCAGTTTTCAATTTAGTGGCATTATTAAATAAATTAAGTTTACCAATTATTTATATGCCTAAGAAATCATTTCACTGGTTTCGTTTATACATAATCAATTTCAAGGGGCTCCAATAACTGCCATGTACAAAATGCTGACTTATAGCCATGAACAAAGTTTGACTGTGGTTCATTTCGACTTAGAAATATACGTAAATAAACAATTCCAATATTAAAACTTCTTCGGGGCAACTTTCTCCAAACAATTGAAATGGAAGTACACAAATATATTACGCAATTTCTCCAGAGTTCTTCAATAACAAAAGTAGGTATCATTTGTGCGAATTCGCAAGAGTGATTTATTACATACAACACTTCAGCGAATCAACGGAAATGAATAGACTCAAAAGCTTGTTCTATATCAGTTTACATATACATCGGAGAAAGTATGATACTGAATAATTATTGATTTTATGTCAACAGATGTTACATACGCCATATTGGGAATTGGACTGTTATGCAAAGCGTGAGCATACCTTAGGCATAGGGCATAGTCACTCCATATTTTATTTTTAGAATAAAGCCATTTCAAGAAGTTGAAAGCAAAATATATTATGAGAAATTGTAGATCGCACGCATACCGTGAGAAGATTTTATGAACTCAACCACCCCAAAATAAAAGTCATATTTAGACACTAATATCTAGTAAAATATTAATAAAAGTATTCTCTCCGACTGAAAGATAAGATGGAGATGGAATGACAAGAATGACTCTCAAACTTGAGCTGAGGAATGAGCTCAACCAACTAAAAACGCCTAAGCTTTTAGCATTCCTCGACTAAAGAAAACTCTCTCATTGTTTGACGTATAAAAATATGGAGAAAGTTCGGCATCAAAGTAGACGACCAACGAAGAAATTCATAATCCTCGAGAAAAGTGGAATATTATTTCTAAAATAATCTCTCCGAGTTGACTATGTGTGGGAAGAAATGAAATGATTTCCCTCATTTTCCCTCCATATATTCTCGAGGAATGCCTGAAAATCCCACAAAATACGGAATGAGAGGGTAACTAATATGGATGGGAATCTACAATAATATTTCAGAATGCCACGGTTCCCCTCAGAGAAAGTTACTGTTTAAGTTAAATATTCAATGCATTCGTTACCATCTTGGGGGAAATATTGATGTGTGCTTTTAGGCATGACACCGGCTTCCATTTAGAATATAACATTCCATGTCATGGTCCGCACTAGGAACAATATAACAGTCAACTTTCTTCCATCTCAGCCACAACTATGTTGAAGGGATAAGAATGCTAAAGTTTTTGATGGAGGACCGCATCATTCTGGAATGTCTTTGTTTTCTCAGAAAACCCCCTTTATATGATTGCTTTCATAAAATTGGGCATGCATGTTAAGTTGAATATCATGGGCCTGATTGTTTCAAACATGAAGCTGCTGGTATACTATAAAAAAAAGTATCATTGTAGNTAAGAATGCTAAAGTTTTTGATGGAGGACCGCATCATTCTGGAATGTCTTTGTTTTCTCAGAAAACCCCCTTTATATGATTGCTTTCATAAAATTGGGCATGCATGTTAAGTTGCATATTATCATAGGCCTGATTGTTTCAAACATGAAGCTGCTGGTATACTATAAGAAAAAAGTATCATTGTAGCAGAACGAAACTTTTGATAGATGGAAATCTAACAAAATTATCTATCAAGATGCCAACAAAAGTCAGCGGACTGTCTTGTCTTGTAAAAGCAGTGCACTGGAAATATCAGTAAATACGGGATGAGTGGAATGAATGACACTGATGAGTATAGGGGCACAGCCCCCGGATACTTATCAGATAAACTAATAAACCAACCTTACCAACCGCAAAAGTTTAATGTAACTTTCCCTTTTTATTAATTACATTATTAATGCATACGTTAATTCAATATTGCAGTACAATGAAGGAGAATCGCAAGGTTATATCTAGCAAAGCATCAGAACCACCCAAATCAAGTTCAACTACAATCGCTGCAAAATATGCACATTGTTGCCTTCTTTGTAAAAATTCTTCATTCCTTAACTCAGAAAGTTGGCTTCTTGGAAGAAGTGAAAGGATAAAATGAGATGGAAACTTTTTTCGCTCGCTGTTTGTCCGTTGATGATGTTGATGCAGTATGATGATACAGGATAGACACAGATGAGGAAAAACTGAGACTTGGGACTTAGAAAAACTAACAAAGTAAAGCCAGAAAGGTAGACGAAAGAAGCTTGCTGCTGTGAAGTGAATAAAAAAATTTCGACAGTTCTTTGTTGTAAAAGAAAAGGGGAGGAAAGGGGTCTCTGTGGCGTGAAGAAACATAAAGATAATATTTGTGTTGATCTCAAAAGCTTATTTTTATACTTTTTCTCTTTCTGACGTGAGTACCTAAGGAGCGATAATGTGGGCCAAGGGGATCATGGCGAAACAGCCAACCACTTTTCACCAACCTGGATGGCTATAAGACTGACACTGATATACGCACAACACTTCTCATTTATATGGTGTTCATATATACTCTTCTTCCTTGTTTCTACCTGGGGTCCACTCGGGAATACTATTTCAGAGAGATACAACATGCCAACGTTGTTTATCAAGAAAAATGCCCCGTTTCAAACACAATATATACCAACATTTTAAACGGGATGACGGATTTTGTTTGTAGACTGCTCACGAAATCTTGCTCTTGCTGAAGAAAACTGTCGAGAATCTAGAAATGCCTTGACATGCGAGAGGGAAAGAGAGAGAGGAGATATATACGAAAATTATAAAAACCACCAACTGAATATAAAGTTAAGCCCGCATTATCGTATAAAACAATAAATGTGTCTGGCTTGCTCCCATTTAAAAAGCATATTGACAGACTAACAAGGGATGAATGGTTGGGACATTGATGGATCAAAAATAATTTCATCCTTTTGAAAGCACTTTAGCTCGATACAAAAGTTTTCTTTTATTCGCCCTCCTTGACATCACCAAAAGTTGGCAGTGGCAGTATATCCCTCATCATTTCAATCTTGCAAACCCACTCAGGAAACTTTTAAAAGGAATACAGGATTCCATCATCATAAAAAAGGCAAAAAGTCTAACCTTTTTTCAACTTTCCTCTGCTTAAAGTAGTAAAAAGGTAAATTGAGGAGATAAAATATATACTCTTCCGTTTTCAACCTCGGCAAAGTATAAACAGTTTCAAATTGAATTAGGCAAACATTAATTTAAATTTTTTAACTTGTTCTTGTACTCTGTCCCGGGGAAAATTTCCATTACAAACTTTAAATTTGAGTATGGTTAGTTTTAAGTGATATTTTGAAAAAGAAGCAAAGCAAAGAAGCTATATTTTCATTAGTGTATTCTCTTAGTTTGACTTTAAAAAGCAACCGCTTTGGTCTTTTTAGTTTACAAACTATATTTTTGTATATTTTCCACAATATATCTTTTGAATCACGACACCCATTTTGATACCAGAGTGGATCCAACCATGTACTGTTAGTGGGCCGTCTTCAACACTATCTCTCAGGAGAGAACATAAAATACTACATTATTCAACAACATGCCTCTGACACTTTTTGCAACTTCTTTGGAGTCGCCCAGTAGTAAACTGTGGGAGTGAGAAAAGTGAAGAGAAATGATAAAGGGAAAAAAAGTCACTTCCCTTTTTCTCTGCCCAAAAGTCGAAAGAAAAACAAGGAGACTGAGAGGACAACCAAAGAAGTGGTCTCCCGTATATTTATCTATTCACAATGCCTATTTGTCTCCTCACCACAGTCTCTCCCAGTCGCATTCTAAATGTGTTGTTGTTGCCGGCAAAACGAGAAAGCATAATAAAAAGCCTCTCTTCTGTGTCAAGTTTATTCTGATACAGAAGCAGAGGAAAATGTCATCCGCCAATAGTAGACTCATGTTCATAAGAAACTTTTCTCTCTTCTAATAATACCAGAATAGAAAAAAGTTACTAGAATAAAGGAAGAGAAAGAATGAATAGATGAGTGTATGTAGTCCGTGTCTGTGACGGCCTGAGGTCATCGTGGTTTCTCCCTCTGTAAACTTTTTCCCAATATGAACTACACAAAAAGTTCTTAAGAAGGGAAAGTAAGAAGAAAATTTTCTCTCTCTAGTCTGAAACCTTTTCCTAAAGTTCTTTTTTCACTTTCCCCCATTCTCTCAGCCTTATTCTTTATCACTGCTTGTTTATATATGTATGAATTCCGTGTGTCCGTTTAAACTGCTGGGAAAATGTTTTGCACGACTACCTCTCTACCTTATCCAGTGTATTGGAGAGGATGAAACGGGGACGCAACACCATTCCGAATAAATATACTGTGAAGGAAAAGAAGGTTTGACTTGACTTGATTCTATTTTAGGATGAGTATACACACACGCTCCCGTGTTTTCCTCTTGGACTCTGTGAAAAACGAGCGAAGGAAGTAAAAAAGGTTAGAAAATATAGTAAATGCGGTGAAAATCGTGGTGGCGGTGGGGATGGTGGTAGCATATAAAAGATGTGCTCCCTAAAATTGTCCTACTCTTTTGTAAGGGAAAGTAGTGCGACTACCACTACTTTACTGCTTTCAGCAGTCCACCTATTATTCTGATAGCTACCATTTCTGCCGAGGAAAGAGAAAGTAACCACCGTCATATAGTCATCCGAGAAATATCAGCAAAGGAGAACCTACATGTTTTACTATTTACCTTGTTAGTATCTATTTGTTTCATCCCGAGCGTGATAGAAGGAAATGGTGAAATGCCCTTTCAAGCGGACAGCTTAAAACAACACTGAGCCATAACAGTATATTTGATGTCAGGGCATAGACAAAGTGTATTGCTTTATGTGTCTATTTCCTTCCCTTCTACTACACTCACGTGTTTCCGGATTCAGCTCAAGTCATTTTTATTAGGATGCGCAGTAAGAAATTTACTTTATGGGATATGTCTACCGTAGATTTTGGCGAAGGGTCGACAGCCTGAAACAAAATATAAATATTTTTATATGACAAGTTAACTGCATTAAAGGAGACAGGTACCGGTGGTGTGCCACCGCATCGAAACACAATACTACTCTTCCGTTGAAACCTTCACTTCCGTCAATTGGCGGCAGATGATGAACCCATACATGGTATGACCTAGGCTCATATTGTCGAGATATTTTTATGTGTATGGTGATGATCATGGCAGAAAAAAGGCTGTATGTAACGTGAACCCTGTTAGGTAGAAAATAAGCTAAAAAACTTGAAACGATTTGGAGAAGAGCGGTAATAATAGTAGTCATCTTGCGTGGCAGCTGTGGGATCTTTCCCACTTGTTCTCCCACACAAAAATTTTGTGAACCCTGTTAGGTAGAAAATAGGCTGAAAAAACTTGAGACAATTTGGAGAAGAGCGGTAATAATAGTAGTCATCTTGCGTGGCAGCTGTGGGATCTTTCCCACTTGTTCTCCCACACAAAAATTTTCGTTAAGGAGGTTAAACAACTTTTCCTGTAATTTGCGAAAGCTACGCTAAACACACAGTCAGTCATTGATCAACTTTGAAGAAAAAAGTAAAGGTTCACTCAACTGTAAAAATCTAGTGGCACACATACCACAATGTAAATATAACTTGGTTTAGAGATAGACGTGCTTTCGAACACAAAGTAGCAACGTTCACTTTCATTTGACCAAGTTTTAAAAATCTTCCGAGCTTTTAGTGTTCCCTACAAAATTTCAACCAACCTTCATTTACCACACCTTGAGACAAATAGGCATAGTTGTAAGATTGTAAGCACATGCTGCAAACAAGAGAAAATTAGGAATCTTTTCCTCTCTAACAAGTGAAGAGTGAAGACCCGCTTGATCATTACAAAGAGGTTGGATAACCACAAAAGAAAATTCTAATTTGCGGCAAAGCTTGCAATCCTCTCATCTCTCCAAGACTCCTTCTTATCAGCATCTTATCAACATCAACACAAGGGATTTTGTTTCGTTTTTTCCTATTCCACCAGGAAAAAACAACTGGCGACCAGACGATCGTCATTCTCATCAACATCGACTCATCGACTGAAAGCAAGTTTAGTCACAGTCACAAGAAACTTTTTTCTCCATCCTTTTTCCTAAGCCAAACCAAGTCTCCCTTGCTCCCTTTTTGCTAGGAATTCAGGACGAATCCTTCCAAACCACATCAACATCATTACGCACTGATAGCTTAATGTAGAAGTGCATGCTTTGATACAGAAGGATACCTATGGGTAGGCTATGCAATGAAGAAAAATCTCTTCCAGTTACTTCTTTTCCCAGTAAGGAAGTTACAAGGAGCTCGTGCAAATTTACCCGTGGAGGAAGAAAATGTGTCTGGAAGCTATTTGATCCTGATAGAACATTTTTATGTGGTAGGAGGTAACAAATATTATTCCACTTGCACATAACCCAAAAATTATTCTATAGCTAACCCCACTATACTATGGAATCCCTTGGTAGATAAATAGAGACGTTGGAGAAATTCTTGAGAGGATTTCTCATCCACTCTTCTCAGAAAAAAACACTTGATATCACCTAAAATTATTTGACCGGAGAGAGCTCTCTTTTCCTATATAATCATGTGTGTAGTGCAAGCAACTTTTTTGGTAGAAGGTAAGATGGGATCCCCTTGATAAAAGATTTCTTTTGGAGAAAATGAAATCAGTTAATGTTAGTAGAAGATGAGGAAGAAGAGGAAGATGATAAAGGCGATAAAGCGTCCACAAATATGCAGCGTACGTACTCCTATTACTACAAAGTAAAGAGAAAACTATGCACCCTCTCCGTACGTTCTCCTCGTGAAAGTAAACCTGAAAATTGTGACTAGGCATTCCTACCTTTCCACGAAGATCCCATCTTTTAAGGGTTGGGATATGAAGAGTAAAATAAAAAGTGTTTGAGTTTTCGTGGAGTGCGTAGAAAAACCTCAAATATGCAGCGTACGTACTCCTATTACTACAAAGTAAAGAGAAAACTATGCACCCTCTCCGTACTTTCTCCTAGTGAAAGTAAACCTGAAAATTGTGACTAGGCATTCCTACCTTTCCCCGAAGATCCCATTTTCTAAGGGTTGGGATATGAAGAGTAAAATAAAAAGTGTTTGAGTTTTCGTGGAGTGCGTAGAAAAACCAAGGAAAATACATAATCCTTGAGATTTTCTTATTTCATTAATCATTTCCTCTTTTACCTCCTCTTATTTCCGAGAAATATATGCATGTGTAAAGAGAATAGGCGTAGTTTTATATAATTTACTTTCACTCTGACTCTGTCTGAGAAATGTGTCGGTCTTTTTGTCTCTTGTCTGTTCCTCTTCTCTTACATTCCTCGAGTATGCATGTGTAAAGAGGATAGGCGTAGTTTTATATAATTTACTTTCACTCTGACTCTGTCTGAGAAATGTGTCGGTCTTTTTGTCTCTTGTCTGTTCCTCTTCTCTTACATTCCTCGAGGGAATTGATCGCTGAGAGCTTTTCAGGTGAGCATGTCTTGATCCTTATGGTTCATTCTGGAAAGTTTAATGCCTAACCAGATACTTTGGTTTATCTAAATTTTATACCTGTATTACAAAATTTGTCTCGTGCTGGGGATTTGCATTTATGATAATAGCCGCGTAGTTGCTGTGATTGTTTTGGAGAACAGGTGTATCCACACTATTTTATCTAGACTAATGTTAAAGCAAAATGCATATTCAATTCATGTCGGAAAATATACGAAATGAAGGGAAAAACCTAACCGACTCGTCTCATATGACCTACTCAAAAATATATTCAAGGGAGGATAAAGGCTATCCCTTGTCATGGATGGGGAGGGGAGCACTTCATCTCAAACTTTTATCTTGAGTTCATGCAACCAGAAAATTCAATCTTTGTCTGTAAGATTCTCTTCCAGCTATGCCTACTCCTTCCTTTTTTAAAGATGCATTAGATAAATATTTGATTCATTCAGATTCCAGTCAGAAGTCGGAGGAAGTGGCTGCAGAGAAAAAATACAAGAAAATTTTCATGAAATGTTGATAAAATGCTGTCTGTGTAGAGAGTGGCATGAGCCGGAGTAGTATTTCCTAAAATTACTCATTCAACTTTCTCGTTCTCCTGCCACTCTACCTACACCGAGTTTCCTCTGTTGGAGTAGAAGACACTTATAAAAAGAAAATGAAAGAAAGGATGTTGATGATGATGGTCGTGATGATGGAATTAAGACTTTCTTTGAATACATAGTATTTACTTTAAATTTGAGTTCAGAGATGGATTAAGAGTAGGCACCTCTAGACAATAGAACAATGCATGTCTTTTCTACTCTTTTCAGTTCCTGACTTGCATATAATTCATAATAGGGAAATGAAGAAATTCCAACCTTACTACTCGCGCCATTTCACATTTTAACTTAAAAGATTAATACATCTTGAAATTGCATAAAACGAAGAATAACAAGGATTTTGATAATGAGTGAAAGTCGTGAAACTCGAATGTTGGGAAGGATTTCTTCATTGTCATTGTCCCAGAAAGTGCACAAAAAATACCCAAATCCTACTCAATTCTTGTATTGCAGAGAAAAAAGTGGGATTCCTAATAGAAATTGCATAAACGATTTCACCCGACCGAGATTACGTCTACGTCCACGTCCTGAAGTCACTCATCCAAGATAGATTGAATATGTATGGGACATACCTTCTGCTCTTGTACCCGAAAAAAGGTTGCAAACCCCAAAGATTGAAAATGGAATGATAAAAAAAGTACGAAGATTTGTGATCTAGGTTGGACCTATTTGAGGCAATCCAGCCTTTTATTTCCACACATCCACAGTAAACATTTCGTTGAATGTGAGTATACATACCTTACTACGACTAGCCTTTTTGTGCAGCCAATCTCCTAAAACTCCATACATTATGTAAGGAAATGAATTATACACTACGTGAAAATAGAGAGAACTGCACCGTGGCAGGTCTTTGCCAACCTTCTTGAACATTGTTTCCTGGCTGGATTACATCCATTTTGTTGAAATCTACACATTCCTTATGCATCATTACACACGCTTCCACAACTCTCCTCGTGGCTTTCCTTTTAATCTGTTGAGGAGAAAAATTTGGAGAGATGGAGAAAGGAAAAGTATAAAAGGAATAAGCATTTGAGGAACTAAAAGCTACTTTATTTTAGTTCAAGCCAAATACATTTTTCTTTATGCCTTTCCATTTCCCTGTATCACCGAGTTTGATTTCGTAACAGTTTCGCCAAGTGAAGACATCCGTTGCAAGGAGAAAGTCAATGACTTCTTAAACAAAACAAAATCCCAAACTGAATCCTGCTGAGCCGTCTGACTTCGGGATCATCTTCTGCTGAATCGGCTTTACTGGGATAGACGGCATCTCTCGAGTGATGATATCTTGACTGCATCACATCATCAGAATATTTTATTCCAACTTGCAATGTCGACCACACATGAAGAAACATGTAAACAAAGAGTTTTGTTCAATTCTTTTCCAGATAGTAATAAGACGACCTGAACTACCCTTCGGATTTTAACTTTCAGCCGTTCATTGCAATTACCCTTGGCTATTATTATGGTTGGCTCAGAGAGATAAAAGTCGTTACACTGAAACTATCCCCGTTCATTCCGCCTGTCTGTCTCTGAATTAAAAGCCATTGAATCAGAATGAGCTAATCAAATTGACTTTAGTTGTTTGGCTTCCCAGAGCCCTTTTCAAGAAGACTCCATTCCAATAATAGTAGATTTTTCAACTTTCGTTACTATTCAACGTGATGTCTGATCGTTCTTACTTTAATTGTGGAACGTTTTATTGGTATCCCATTAAAATAGATCTTTCAACCTATTGGAATAGCTGTATGAAAGCTTTCAAAGGTGGGATGAAATTCCAAGAAAAGTATCAGTTTCAGGTTGGAAATCAGCTCAACTTTTACTATACTATCGGATAAGGCACTGCTCATCTTAAAAAGAATAAAAGAAAAAAGGAAGAAATGTAAGCAATAGTCAAGATTGCTTTTTTCAGAGTTTACCGCTTCCTATTACCAGATAAGCAAGTAATGTCTTGCAAGAAAAAAGGCTAAAAAAAATCCAGAATAGCCAAATGATTCCTTCTCACGTCAACCTTTCGCTCGTGGATCGCACCTTTATGTCTTTCCGCACAATAAACTCTAATTTTAGTTCACTTGCAATTATTCCTTCTTTTCATTCCCGAGAAGGAAGTCATTGGATGGAACTAGGTTCCCTTTTACACTCATCCTTTACATCCAATGGGGACGAGGGAAAAGTTACTTATCATTTTCTCTGTCTGGAGATTGAAAGGCGAGAGTAAAAGTATTAAGTGAATGAAAAAGGCATTAATCCATATTATTCCTATCGGGTATATTGGAATTTTCCCATATAAAAATTTAAAAGGGATGATAGATGAAGAAGGCTAGAAGTAGATTGATATCATTACTTGAGCCTCGAGTCAATTATTCTCGAATGAGTCATTCATCCTAATCCCTCCTTTCCACTTACTAGAAAATCAAGTGACCAAGTACGTGGATGGTGTGTACTTAAACTAAATCAACATCGAATTCATCGCTGCTATAACGCCATTAGTACCGCCACGGATTTTGCACAGAGATATCATTTGATAAGAGATTCCTTTGGCTAATTATATGGAACCGGATTCCTCAACATTTATCATCTCATTCTCAAGATAATTAATGGCAATAATCCAATAATGTTTCATTTAACAGGATTAATTTAGAAGCATTTAGGAAATAATGTAATTTTTTGCTTAAGCATTATCTTAAGCTCGTTCCAAAAGAACAGACTCAATCCTCAGACCCTTCCTCTCAATCTATTTGGTATTTGGCTAAAGATTCGAGAATTTATATTACCATTCGTAAGATACGCAAATCCCTATAATAGATACGATCATCATTAGAGCTAAAACCGATTTAATGAGACAAGTGATCTCTCGTCTAACATAATTACTAATTTTCCAAATCAGGCTGGCACTCAGATATTTCAACAGATAAGTGAATGCGATCGGTTAAGTTAATTAGTTGTGAGGTGTCAAAGGAAACGAATTAAAGAGGAATGATTAAACATCCGACAGAAGTTTCCATTGGAAGTTGCTAAATGATTTGGGATTGTGGAGAAAGTTGATTCAACAATTACCTGAACGAAAGATGATGAACTGGGCATTGTGGTGCCGTGATGCTGCTGCTGGGAAGACCAAAGTTTTGAGGACTCGATAGCGGCAGCTGGAAGAATTAGATCTAGGTCGATATCCTTCCCCCAACTTTGCTGTTGTTTTGGGGTTGTTGGAAGGATAGGTTGATTTGAGTTGGTTCGGGAGAGAGTAGCCTGCTAAAAAATGAAATGAGCAAATAAAATCGCATGCCGATGAGTAATTTGGGAGCTTTTGTTATTGATTTGATACCTGTAATGGGGTATGATGAGACTCGGTAGTAGGCCATGGATGATGATGATGGGTTATACTCCCTAATTCGCTATCGGAAGGGGGCGGAGGGCAAATAGCTTTAGCGATATGCGAAGGATTAAGCGGGGAAGATATCGAAGGGGGATCAGTCATTATATTAAAAATTACGGAAGAACTATTCGGATTCCCTGTAGCTCCCATAATGGAAGCAGGTGCGCCACAGCCACCTTGAAGCATTTGACCCTGTTGATGGTGGTAGCTATCCAGTGTTGCATTCCTGCCTGGAGAGTGGTGGACAGGGTAGCTATCGTCCGATCGGGATTCTGACTGGATGCAACACTCTCGTAGTAACTCACTCGATTCACCTTGACATGACGTGTGAAGAACCCATTCCTCCGGGGCTTCCACAATCCCAGTAGCAGGTGTGGAGGAAGAAGGGCCATACAAACTAGGACCACTTGTACCACTAATAACACTTCCACCACTTCCAACTGTAGCCAAAGGAATGTCGTGATGTTGATGAGGTGGCTGAGGATGAATAAGTAAGTCGGCGGATGTAAGATGCACATGTCCCTTGGGAGGAAAGGGCCCTTGTGCCATTGCCACATGAGTAAGCGGTGTGGCCGATACGGTTGAACAAGATAAGTCTCTTGTTGGAGGGTCCGGCTTTTTCCCTCCTGAAGATTCGTGGTGATGATGGTGGGGGTGCTTTTTGGAGGTTTTGTTGAGAGTTGCGTAAATCTTGTTTCCGGTTGACGCGGCGCCTGCTTGCGGGTTCGATGAAAGAAAAGCAGTAGTTGCAGTGGAAGGATTAGTAGAGCCTGAAGTTGAGCTTTGACTCGGAGCATTTCCTTCAGGTCTTTGAGAGACCTGTTTGAGCTCATTGTCCATGGCGGCCTTCGACGACCGCAACATGCCTCACTCACACACATTACCTAGTCTTCGGATCACTCCTAGGACTACTAGTTGGAACAAAAGGGATATTGTTGAATTCCCAGCTAGTTGATTTCACTTTACCACTGATCATTTTTCATATTTTTTCCACTATTATGACAGATCCGGGTAGTTGTTTTTGGAAAACGCTTTTTCTATGTCCTCCCACCTCCCACCTTGTCCGTGCAGAATAGTTTTCTGAGGACAAAAACTTGTCCTCTCACATTGACCAAGGAGAATTGAGGAATATGAGTTGGACTGTTAGAACTCACGAGGAGAAAGTAACTCTTGACGTTCTCCAGAATAGTAAAGGGGTAATATATACACACCAAAGTAACTAACGACGTTATCCGGTGGAGCGTACACCATTAAAGAGACACATTATTTAACCACCTGCCAGCACCAGATATATGTGAAGGCAATATAAAACTTTTTTCAGTTAGATTGTAGTAATACTGCAGAAAAAATACTTTTTATAAGTTGGCGAGAGAGGATAAAACACTTACGCACAACCAACCCAAGTGCACATTCTAAGAGGTATAAAGGACCACGTGCTAAAACGAAGACGAATGAGTTTTACCTCCACTTTTTATTTCTCTTAACTGGTTACATTTTATTTAGTTTTGGTATACAAGAGAAAAACTTTTTATCTGTTGTAGTATTAGTATTTTTCTCTGCAAAACCCTCCAATTTTTTTGCGGTATGTAACAAAATTAAATCCTAACATGGAGAAAGCCTGTCCTTTCCCAACAGAAAAAGTTGTCTTTTCTCGAGAATTATTTAAAAAGTGAAGTACATACACAGTTGTTTACCAATGATAAACCTTTCATCGTTCACTTTTCTGATCACAACTTTTGTGGCTGTGAGAGTGGAAAAGAGGGAGAAATGCTCACTTGTCTGCTCCTGATGGAGCCCAATAGCATACTGACTTTTCCCAGCCCTTTACATATTCACGTCTATTCCTTCCAAAACTTGTTTCATTCCACGCTACTTTCTCCAGCCCAGCTTCCAGTAAAAGTTCGCTTGCATGCTCGCTTACTTTCTCTTATTAGTTCCCTTGCATTAGAAAACATTTTGGACGACTAATTCCGGCTTGGCTTATTTTTGAAGTCGATGATCTGCTCTTTTACAACAATTTTTACCAAGTAGTTAAAAGTAAGGTTTCAAAGAGTGAAGGTGCGTGAGTCACGAGGAATCCTATGCTTTTCGTGAACTTTTTACCCGAAATGAATGTCACGAGATAAGAAGTAACAGAAGCTTTTGGGAGTGCACGGAAAAAGGCTTCAGATTTAACTATAAATGTATGATTTGAGATTATATTTTGCAAAAATGACATTGCTAATATATGTTGGGCTTCACTTTGCCCCAAAATGCTCAGGGTATTTTTAGATAATTGACACGATAAGCTTATTATGGCAGCTGTCAGATTAGGCGTACCCTTTCAAATATTTATGAAAATATATGAGTAAATAATTACGTCACGTCTGGGACTGGGACGTCACCTGTAGCATGAACGTTTAATGTTCAAAAGTCATTAGACTAAAATTGGAATTTTCTCTGCTTTCACCCACCAAAAGTGCATGTATTTTCGTAATACCAATGAATTGATTTTCAATTTGTGAATATCTAATACTGTATGCCAGTCCATGTTTAAAAGTTAAACTTGGGAAATCACGTCATCCACAATTTATACATTTCTACTCTCTTCATTAAATTAAATTAGGAGAATTTAAATGCCTAGCGTACCAGCACGCTAAAATAAAAGATGCATAGAAATCAATAAAATTGCCAATTGCTAAGAAAAAATGCTCATGCCGCCAATTCTTCAACATGAAAAGTTTTCCTGTTCAAAAAGATTACTTACCAAGTACACTTTAATTGGATTGCGCACGAGAAAAAGTGAAGTACTCAAGTTCAACGAAACTTCTCCAAATGAAAACACAAACCTTGTGTGTCTGTGTGAATCGAGAGCATATAAATAACCAAGTAATTAATCGACAGCGTAAAAGATTAATGAAACACATTTCTTTTTTATTCCAGACTTATTTATTAACTTTAGGCAATTATCGAATATCCACTCCTAAAGTCTTTATAGCAGTTTGTTCAACTAATGAATGAATTTTGTTGGCCTCCTCTTGCGTCAGCGCCTTACTCATGTGCCGATACACGATCCGGTAGCAATGGCTCCAGCGCTGCTTCTTTTTATGATAGAATTCATCAACCAATGATACCTAAAATAAAGCCATAAATATCACTTAAAATTGCTACTTTACGCTTTTACTTTTCTATTCGCTCACATAAGAAGTTGCTTAAGTGCTACGCATTAAGAAAAGGCGTAAAAGCGAGAAAAACTTTCTGTTTTACATCTTTTATGAGAAAAACATGAAAAGGAACAAGTGAACACTAATAAAAAAAACCTTCTGACAACAATCTCTTTTACGCATAATGAAAATTTTATGTAAATTGTAGAAAAATGGGTTCCTGGAGAAAATCTTGCTGTCACTGCCTTGAGGAAGCCAAAAACTTATGTCATTGATACAAGGAGGGTGTTGGCTCACCGACTAAGGAAGAAAAAAAAATAATAAAAGTTGCAAAAACATGTTTTATAGACAGAGGGGATGTAGATCAACAAGGGATTTCGTGGAATGAAATGAAACGACATTTTGAATTCCCAATACCCTTTACAACATAACCTATTTAAAATCCTTCAATCAAACAAGAAACTTTAGACAGAAAAGGAAAGAAAATGCTCGTTAAGGAACGGATATAAATCATTACTAGTGTTTGAAAAGGACATTAAAAAATATTACACTGCTTCTGTCTAACATTAGACAACTTTTTTCCGACAAAAAGTTAAAGAAAAGCTATCAAGTTCACAGCTATAAAATTGGATTGAGCAATGAAACAAAATTGACATCAAACGGAAATGTGTAACCCGAAAGGTATTTTGACAATTCTGTAAACAGTTATTGCAAAAATGCCAGATATTAAATTCGTACGGGCGATGGATGCCCCATTCGAATGAAATGGAATACGTTTGGATAAAAAAAA
>JAHZMU010001149.1:0-10599 GCA_027743725.1 Rambutsinella grinnellia | reverse complement strand
CTCGTATAGCATTGGCTAATATTGAAAAAGAATCGATTTCAGTTGGTCAGTGGCTTCAAGGCTCTTTTGTGGTTTATGGTTAGTTTACCTGCATCCTAATGGTCTTTTGTGATGGTGGTGCCTTCACACAGACGAACTTGAGCTTGAGAAAAATTTGCCGTGATAAAACGGACTATAATTTTCCATGTGGTTTATGCTTGGTCGGTTAGCTTCCCAAAATGCGAATCGTTCAGCGAGCTCAGAGCGGAATTCAATATTGGTAAATATAGCTTACTTTTGGTGCAAATTCTGAATGTAAAAAAGCAAATTGCAAAGCATTTTTTTCTGAATGAAGTTTTAATTGCCGTCAACAAATCCGGGATTTCTTTTAGCTTCCAGCTTAAGGGCCTCCTGACATTGTTCTACAACAACGCTCTATAATTAACGACACTATAAAAGAGCCATAACATTTCTTTCATTCATAACTTTTCAGAGACTTTCAGCAGATTATTGAGTTGAAACACTCCATTTGTCTATGGCGTCACCCATTGTTATCCTTGAATGTCTTGCAATGGCATCTAAGACTCCATAACCCTGGCGCTCCTTTAAATTGTTACTGTCATGAAGACTTTTTCTACATCATCATTAAACTCATTCTCATGAGTTCCTACATGCAACTGAACCATGCGTACATTTTTGCCTCTTTCCCAAACTAGCTCCAGTTGGAAAAAGTTTCAACATGGGAAAATAATGCTTCATATAATTCCACGCAGACATGCATGGATAGCGCAGAACAAGTACAAACCTATGAGCAGACATCTCAACCAAGCCATCATCATATCGACATGCAGTAGCATCATCTCATCAACAGAATATTTTTTTTTTGGAATTGCTTCACTCACACAAACACCACACACAATGTCTCCTAAAAGCCATTATAATTTCCACAGAATCAAGCAAAAAAAGTTTTCTTCCATCATGAAAAACTTGTGGGAGCAGACAAGAGAGGAAGAGCAAAAGCATCATTGAAATACAACGAGCATTTTCAGTAGTCTGTTTGCTCGTGGATAGAAACATGACTTACACTTCACTCTACGATATACGAGAGAACATAAAATGATAAAGAAGAGAATGAACACGACGTCGACGACGATGAGGACGACCCGCCCTACCAAATTATAGGGCAAGAAGAATATCGAGGAGAAAAGGAAAAAAGTTTCCATGGAAATTCTATCGGCTTTTATTTTTTAGTGACTCCCACACATCTGCTTTGCTTCGAAAAACTCCAAGTCAAACATGACGCTGGTAATGGTATAGTTCTGCACAGTAGACAAAGTTTCCTCTCGTTTCGGTCCAGTCGAGTTGAAATGTTTAGCTTGCATAACTTTTTGAAAGAGTATTTGCTTTGGACTGGATTCAAGTCAGTTTTTGGAGATGATATGACAGAGATGTGATGGCTCAAATATGAATGGATTAATGAGCACAATGAAAGGAAAATGATTAGGGTGAAGCTTACAATTTGTAGTTGGGGTTTGCTATTTTTAAACAATGCTGGTTTAGATTGGAGTCTTGCAAAAACATGTAATAGAAAGGGTTTCTTGTGATTTTTTATAACCAACTCCACTTCCATTTATTTCACCTTCCCTTTAATAATCTTCAAGTAGCATTTTTCTTGTTTGTTTTTCCTATCAATGCGAATTTTTCTTGGCTTTCTCATCACTATCACCCTTTCAACAAACTCATCTCATTCTTTTCTATTAACTCTAGCAAAGGAGCTTAGCCAACTTTTTTGACACAAAAATAATAATAGCTTTGCTCGTAAAGTAGCTTAGCTTACATTATAATAGTACGGAAATGCAACACCGTCACAGGTATTGTTCATCCTTATCCCTATCAACATCCCTGCTATCATTCTGAGATATGCAACACCGTCACAGGTATTGTTCATCCTTATCCCTATCAACATCCCCAGCTATCATTCTGAGATTAGCGGAAAAAGTACACAGCGGCTTTGTCTTTATGGCACCCACACGTCAGCATTAATGAACATCACTACTCTCATTCATCCTAAGACGGTCTCTGTATTCAATTTTACGAGTAAAAACGGAGAGAAACTAATTGTTTCTTGCATTCCACATAATAATTTCTAAAATTTTGCTTTATGTAAAGTAACGGCGAGAGATAGCTTACCTCTCTCTTTGGGTAGACCGGATTTGACCTTTTCTGTCAGCGTTTATTTCAACGCTTTATAATTTCTAACTTTCTATCTTTCTTCCCTTTGCCAAGTCTCCCTTTATGACGAAGGTAAATGGGTAAGGTGAGAAAAAACAAAGGATTCTTTTATTTACTCATAACTCAAGTAAGATTTTAGCGATGTCTATATGAGTAGAAAAAGGGTTGGAGGTCTATTGGCTGAGAAACTTTTTATATTTTTCTTAAGGAAGCTCCTATTTGTACCGTTCTGCTGACTCCGCATGACTCTCCTATGACTGCCTCCTCCACTTCCCCTTTGTTTTTATTTTCTTGCTTGGTAGGAGGTCCGTTATAAAAGAGCCGTGTAGGTGTACGCATTGTTATTTACTATCGAGAGGAAATTGATGCTGAGTTGAGGAAAGGCTTGGAGCAAAGTACACGATTTTAATGAACAGCTTCATCTTGTCAACTTCTTACCTTCAGGCAATTAGACAAAATGGGGCATTTTAAAAAATAAATCATTTAATACAGTTTTGCTTCGATTTTGCATAAAATATCCGTGTTTTGTAAACATTAATCTGAATTGGCAAGATACTTTTTGCATAAAATAACCGGGTTTATATTTCATAGTAGTATTCTGTTTAGAACGCAACCTCCCCTCAGCTAAAACTTAAAACGCTGTACCCTAATGTTTTACGTGTATATTGCACCACATCATTATAATCCTCAGTGTTCTGTTATATTAATTATAATTTCCCATATGAAAATGATATTTTCATGTAACCTTCCCCCAAGTCATATTTTTGACTGGCAAGTTCTTTTACACAGAAAGGAAAACAAGAAATGCCGGCATGGCGTATACAAAACTCTCTAGCTCAACATTACACTCTCATTTCACTTGACAAGATCAGCAGGTCAGTCAGCTTGTTTCTATACGGGAGAGAGAAAGATAAAGATAAAAAGTAATAAAAACTAATGTTTAAAAGTTGAATCATATCATGATATCATGATGATGGTGATGATGAAAATAATTACAATTTTATTCTTACTCCTGTACACTCTCTAAAAAAGAGTTGAAGCACCCAAGTCAGAGGAGATACGTGGGATATATGAGATAAAATATTTATATTCAGTTCAAGTTCTTATAGAACGAATTTATTCAGTAGACAGTGCTTTCTGCTGTATATTTTTGCATTTCATTCCAAGTCTAGGAAAATCCAGATTTTTGCTATGATTTGAGTAAGAAAAAATGTTCACGTTGAGAGAATGGGGAGGACCGGGATAAAATAATTGAAATGGAAAGGACTATACCTGTTAGTTCATGAAACAACTTGTAAATATTCTGTTTGCATCGTACAAAGCTGCATATTCTTAAAAGCTTGGTTTCAAATGGTTATTTTTAGAATGGCGAAAAATGTTGAAAATCAAAAGATAAGAGGAGGAGGATGTGGTTGGGCAAAAGTAAATGGAATTTGTGATGAAACTTAAGTACCATTTTAAATGAAAAATGTGGAGTGAATATGATATTTTATATGAAGTTCAAGATGAGTAAAAAAAACTGGTTCCTTTTAATCCATTTTGGAGGAGGGAGAAATCCGACTTGAGCTTTACATTTGTTAAAAGTGTCTTTCCGAAATCAAATCTTTGTCTTGTTATAAAACCTATTTTATTTTTATCAATCAAACGCGTTTGTGTCTGATATGGGAAAATGAGTTTCGTTGCAAGAGAGTCAAGAGGGGTGCGTCGAGCACGTTTTCAGGTTGTTGGTAGTTGAAAAATAATTATAAAATAGCTGTAGCTTTACATCCAGATATTTTAAGAAAAGCAATTATTAACTGCCAACTATAGAGTGATTCAACGTGCGAAATAATTTGGCCAAGTTTTTTTGCATTTCAGCAAAAGCAGTTGCCTTCCTAATAAATGTCTATCCACATTCTCCAATTAATGAGAGAAGATACTTAATAAAGAAAAACTGCAACCAGATTAATCTCTCTTGCAAGAGTGGAATTGGAGGGAACCTCTCTTCAAAGTCAAGATGTTTTGATAGTGCTCAGGTATAAAAACAAGATATGGGTATAGTGATGGTTTTTACATGAATATGAAGAGCTGATAATTAAACTCGTAAAGTTATTTAAAATCAAAAGTACATCCTGAATTTGATATGACATTCCAATTTGGTTTTCTAGGAAGAGATGCAAGATTAAAAATTCTAACGGTTTTAATCAGCGGACAATTTCGTTGTAAATATTCTATGCAAAATGCAAATTCAATTGAGTAGTAAAGATTATGTTTCCAATAATTTCCACCACAAACCATCGTAAACTTTATAAACTATCTCATCTTTTTACTATCATACCATCACATCCCTCACCTTATCCTCATTTCCCTACTCTACAAAAAGGTTATCAACATGCAAACGAGAAAAATGAAATGGGAAGTTGAAAAAAATCCAGTCATGTCATGTCATACAAGGTTAACTCCCATGTGCTCAATCATCCCTCTTCCCTTTTTCACAGCACAATTTCTAAACTGAACTTTTCCATCCGTCTTGCAGTCGCAGTCGTCTCCGTCATTCATCTAAAAAAGAGTACGGCGGAGCTTTTTTTAATATGATATATGAAAAAGTAGTTTGTGCAATGTAAATATCAGAATAATAAGCTGAATGATTCACGCATTCAACTTATGAGATGGATATTTTTTATTAATTAAATGTTTACTCCTTATCATTCCACGTGAAAAAAATAATTTATTTATGATATGATACTGTATCGCTTCTTCTATTTACTAGTAACAGCATCATTTCCGTTTCTCTTAAAAATTTACAATTTTTTTACTCCTAGTCAATTTGTGTTATAATTTTGTTGTTACAATTTAATTACAGCTTATCATTACAATTACACTGGATTTACTGACAGTAGCTTGAGTTTTAGTGCAGATATATTTTACATTTGCTATTGTAGCAATTTTTATTTACATTCATTAGTTTACAAAAAGGGGTTGATTGAGTAGATTTGGTATGATAATGATGACTCTGTAATGCAATGCGATAATTGGTAAAGGCAGTAGTTTTTGTAGCTGCTTTTAAGAATTAAACTGAATTAAAAGGACCAAGCAGTGTAAATCAGTCAATGTGATTTTCCGATTTGCAAATTCTAAATTGGGCAAAACACAGGCATTGCAAGCGCGTTTCTTCCTGCCCCAATAATCGGAAGTAAAATGGTAGAGGAAAATGTGAAGCGAAAGTGCTATTATTTGTGTAGCACAGTAGTGCATGCCCTTCTGATAGAATGATACCCTTTAGTGATATAATGAATGACTATTATTTGGCAATTAAAATGCGTAAACACATAATGCCTTACTTAATTACTGCCTGTCACAAACTCCAATTTTCTGCGTAACAAAAAATCTTTTTCTGTAATGCAGAAAAGCAATTTGTTCGATTCTAATCTTCTGTTCCAGTAATGCAGTGGTTAATTCTTCAAGCAATTATCTACTCTCTTAACTTCATTCACAAAGTTTTTCCTCGTCTTTACAAAACATGACATCTTTAGTCCTCATCACCAGCAGAACCAAACAATTTGCTCGCTGAATAGCAGGTTTCCATATTTAAACTTACCATTTATATTTTGCACATTCCCTCATCCAAACCTACAAGAAAATAGCTACAACTATTAATGCTAAAATAAAACTTATAAGAATCATAACTCTATTTGTTTCAAGTGTGCTCTGCAAACAACTTTTTATCCACTAAAATTCTACTCTACATTCCATCACTTTTCACTACTCTATAATAATAATGGTCTCAAGAGTCATAAATTCTTTGCGAAAAAATCTGGTAAAGTGGGAAGAAGTAAAAAACTTAAAGTATAGCCAATTACACGCGTACTTTAAGAAGACTTTAGCTACAGCTATTATTATAGCCATCATCAACATCGTCTCGTGCACTAGTAAATGTAGTTGGTTCTCACTTCTCGTTGCAATAAACATTTCAACTGATATATAAAATAATGAGGAAAGACAAGTTCCATAATCGCAAAGGTTTTGTTAGCTGTTGATATTTTATGGTGCATTTCACCCGATAATTAATCTGCTAATTATATTCGAGATGATTAGTAATTACGAAGTTTAATGTCTGTGGGGAAAGGATTTAAACTTTGAAATTATGGTACTAATTATAATTGTTAGCTACTTGCGATCGTGGTATATCCTGCAAAAATTACTTGATGATTACACGATGCCCATAATAAATCAATTTTTCGGGTAAATTGAATCATTTGTATTCGTTCGTGAAAAGAATGATGAATGAAATGAGTTTGAGAAAATTTTAATGCAAAAATTTGATATGCTACGAGAGTTAAATGAAGTGATTATGATTCATTACGGCCACGACCTTGTCATATAGCTTGTGGCAAATTAATTATGATTCACACCCGCAATCAATAAGTGTGTTGTGATATGAATTGTGCACTAAAAAATTATGAATGCACCGTTTATAAATGCCGATGCAATTTTCTCTTATGCAAGTGAAATGCAAGTGCAGTAGCTAACCTTCTTAGCTAATTAAATGAAGCAAAATAAAATTAAAACGCCCACAAATACTCAGGGAGAGAGTAATTACAGAACAAAAAATTAATTATATTTACTTACTCGTTCATCAATCCCAAATCCATTACACACTCGTGTTCACTCACACTCACTCATTTCCACTACGACTAAAGAAATTATAGTACTATTATAGTCATCATCATCACATTTAATTACGATGATAATGATGATGCGATCCTCATGCTGCTAATTTATAGCTGATTATTAATAATTCTTACTATGCTTTTTTTATACACTGTTTACGAGAGGGAAATAACCGGAGTGTGTACTTAAAACAGTTTATGCACAGCTATTATTTCATACCTTTACATTAAAAGCTACAAACTATACATCATACTTTATATAACTAATTAATAAAGTGTATTACAATTTTACAAGTTTATGACCTACAATTAAATTGTTTTACATTAATAACACAGTTTTCTTTTACATATTACGTTATTAAACATGGAATGAGAGGATAATTAATAATGACGAGGCTAAAAAACACACACATTTTAATAATACTTAAACGGAATGATGTTCAGTGTTGAATAGTTTACGTTTTTTTGGAATGAATGATAATTACATAATTACTGCTAATAAAGTATTATGCAAAAAAAACAACTAACTGATAATTAAAATGTTAACTTCTCAACCTAACTATTTGTAATCATCAGATGAAGGGAAAGTAAAGAGAAATACTTGTTTTTAATAAAACTGTCTCATCCAGTTAGGAAATTGGCGGTTTTGTAAAAATTATTACCCGTTTCTCTCTCATCTGTGACAAATGTAACTTGAAGTAGTTAAAATAAAATAATTTTATGACTTGAGTTCAATATAAAGCGAAACTTAAAAAAATGAAACACGAGATGATTATTACGAGGTATATTGGCATATTAAAATGCTTATAAATTCGGGTAGATAACTGCTTAGTTTGTTACAAAAAAGGAATCATTGACCATGCCTTTAATATGAAAAGTTAATTAGTAAATACTAGACAACGATGAGGAATTCTGATTAAAAGGTCCTACTATTATATGCATAACCAGAGGTGTAAATTATCAGCTTAAAATTATCCTAAACGGAGATTTTTAGCAATAGACACGATGAAACTAATGATGACATTTACCTTTCTGTCCTAACAATATCCATCTATACTTTTCTACTATGTACTATACAGGGAAATTAAAATAATAAAATGATTTTTAAAATATTCATACTCTATCTGTTTATCTTAGGAACCACGATAAAAACTTAAACCCGGACTCTATGTTAGCAGCGAGTGGTCTTGATGATACCAATGGTATTGGTAGGGCTGATGACCCACAGGAATACCCGGATGTGGGGGAGGATGATGAGGTGGTGGCACCTTGAGGAGCGGGCTGATGAGGTGGTTTCACATCCCACGGTGACACGGGCGACGAGCAACTTCCCTGGAATTATAAATGAGAGAAAACGTTAAAGCTATGTCATATTAATAAATAAAAGCGCCAATTATATTGACATGTGTGATACGATGCAGAAAAAAATAAAGTAGTGAATTTTTTTAGAGCTACTTTCCCTTTTGGGGTATCGATGTATTATTTAATTCACTAAACATTTTTGACAGGTTACATGCAAAGGCAGTTTTATATGTTTTTTTCCTAGGAAAGAATTATTACAGAAGAAATTATTAATGAGGAGTGTATTCCTGGTGGCAGTGGAGTAGCAAGTTAAATAATATGCTAGGGGTGGGCGTAGTGCTGCATGGCTTTGAATATTCAAGGGAGCCGATAGCTAAAACCGAAAAATGAATAGCACTCGATGTGATTTTCATGTCGATATAGCGCCACTAATGGGCCTTATTAGTTATGATAATGATATGCAACGTAATTAACAGGTTTTGAAGAAGCTTTTTATTTTTACCCCTTTTTCTCAAGAGTTAGAACGAAAAAAGTAGCAAAAAGACAATAACCAATGCGTTGGCAATGTCGGCGGTTTCTGTTAGTTTTTAGTCCCTTAATTACATTCCGTTGTAATAATGGAAGTTGTGCACGTGCAGATATTTTAAAAGCGGAGGCGATCTGGATGAAGATAATAGGCTTAATGGATCTGTTCTTGAATTTTAAATCGCATAAAGCCACTCTAATATGTCATTTGATTATTCTCTACCTTCTCATTTCGCTACGGAATGGATACATCCCAACAAATACTAACAAGCCTCATGGTTCTCCTAAATTGAAAGTACTACAAGATTTTTTAAAGAAGTTGGAAGGAAAACGGAGCCAAGAAACCAGTCTCGTGGTGTACTCCTCTTTCTAATAATTTTTCTTTTCTTCCAACACCCGAAAGAATCATGTTGCATTGCACATTCTCTCTGCTTCTGCCTACGGGTTCAGGTTGGAGTAGAATTGAATTTTTGCTCACATCACATACATATACCATATGTAGGAGAAAATGCTTTATCGTCATATCACGAATAAAAAAATTCCAGTTCCGTCCATCCACCATTTTACTTCACTTCACCATAATACCTAAAACTGTTATATATTTTATATAAAAAGCCTTGAAGCTATTTTACTACATTTGACCCGAGGCAATTCTTATACTCCTCCTTAACATTTTCCAATGCAATTCTTGATAATGATGGATGCAAAAGAGGTTTTTCTCCGAGCTATATGTTTGCATAAAAAGTATGCCCTGAACAAGGGCAATGAAAGGAAGATTTCCTAATGCACTAAAATAATTATAACAATCAAGTAGAGTCAAGTAGAGTAAACAAGTAGTGTGCGGAAAGGAGTGCATTTTCTTTTCTTTCTCCCATCAAAAAACACGTACAAGAATAATAAACGTTTTTTAAAAATCTATCACGTCCTCTCTGACTTTGCATGTATTTCTGTTACAATTAGGAAAGAATGTGNAATTATAACAATCAAGTAGAGTCAAGTAGAGTAAACAAGTAGTGTGCGGAAAGGAGTGCATTTTCTTTTCTTTCTCCCATCAAAAAACACGTACAAGAATAATAAACGTTTTTTAAAAATCTATCACGTCCTCTCTGACTTTGCATGTATTTCTGTTACAATTAGGAAAGAATGTGGAGTGGACAGGGAATTGTGTTATCTTGCCATACACGGATTTTATCTCAAGCTCTGGTTAAAAATACTCACGCCACACCACCATCACTGTTCGATTTCTCCGAATCTTGAAAGTTTCTGTTAACCACGAGAGTGAAATGTGCATATCGCGATAAACCAGTTACCACAAAAACACAAGAGAGAAAAGTCGCAGCCCACGAATTTCGTTTCGTTACTTTCGTACCCATATCATATCAAAGTTTTTATGAGCGCGTTCTTGCATTAAATCCAGCTCACGGTAAACACGGCAAGTGGCACCGAGAAAACACCTGAGCTTTTTGCAGCTGTTGTTTCTGCTTCATTTGTCGAGACTTTAGAAGAATGTCATGCAGGGCAGTTTGTTGTGAAATAGGCGTATCCAATTCTAAACTGTTTTCTTGTTTTAGTGTTTGCAAGATGGACAAAGTCTCATTTTATATGCATATTTAATGCTTGATCTAAATATTAAGCAGAATAAATTTTATACTAAAGCAAAATGTTTTCCCTTTAGTTAAACTTCCTATTTTTTTTGCAAGGGAAATAAGTCAAGTCTCCCCTGCCATTTGACTAGACAAAAGAATGAAATTTATGGCAGCCGTACGCACGCACAATGCCCCCAAGCTAGCCACTATGGTTTATGAGGAGAAAAGGGAAATGTGCGGAAACTTGTTTTCATTTTATTTAGAAAAGGCAAAAAATGAATTTAGTCATTTGTCGTGGTATGGTTCCGGTGGTCTCGCTTAGAGGG
>JAHZMU010001148.1:0-14002 GCA_027743725.1 Rambutsinella grinnellia | reverse complement strand
CTGTCAAAGTGCACATTTTAAATGCTTGGAAATTCTTTTCACTAAAACTTCGCAGCTTTTAAAATGCTTTGCATTGATTGCACCAATGTCATTTAATTTTTGAGGGCTTTTCTTCCCATCCGTCACTAAAATTAAGATGTCATCATTGGTTCCGCTGTGTCATTCTCGTTATATTTTCTGTGCAATTACAAGTATAATTTGTACCAAGGGATCAATCTACGTATGTATTTTCATCGTTGATTTTTCCCAAATCCGTATAAATTCTTCCATTGTCATTTTCCTGAATTGAGTGAATGATGTGCACTCAACAGTCGGCCAACTGCATTTTAAGGGATGACAGAATGAGCAATGATTTATTCCACTGTGTTAGGCAACCAATTGTCCCATCCTAGTCATCTTCCCTAAATCATGAAAAAGTGAAACACAATAGGAGACAAATATCAAATAAAATCTAATAGGAATGATATGATATCGTTGTATCATCGTTCATAGAATCTGGACCTTTAGCTTGAGCTAAGGGACATTGTATATCGTTGTCTTCCATTGTCGTTGTATATTGCTTACATCACGTCCAAATTTAGTTTAAGGATAGTTAGTCATCTCCATCATCTCATTACAATGTGACAAAAATGAATCTAATATTTCTAACCGCTCTGCTGAAAAGATGCGCTATTTAAAAGCAGAAAAGTATTGTAATAATACCCAATTTATTTTTAGTTCCATTCATCCCATTCCAAACGCAATATTCAGTACGATGCACCAACAACTTTCAACAAATTTCTGGGAGTGATTGCGACTCTCTCTGACTGCATCGCGTATTTATTTAGACGATACTCGAGAAAAGTTTTTGTGGAGGATTTTGCCTCTTTTGTTCCTTCCCTCGTCATCAAGCTTCCTGCTGTTTATTAGGGAGAAAAGTGGAAAAGCGAACAAAACGGGAGTATTTATTTCCCTCATAATAATATATTGATTCCATGGCCTGCTCAATACTCATCGTCATCCCATCATCTTATTAGTTTTGTTGAGGGGCACACTTTACCCTACGCTATTTATGTGCGAGCGTACTTGCCACTCTGAAACTACGCCCTGTTATTGATGACGTGATTGAAACTGAGGGAGTCCTTTTGTCCTCGTTATGATGACGATTATTAAAATAGCCACAATCACACTTTTTCCACACTGTCGAATAAAGATCGCCGATTGGTGTAAATAGTCTCATTGTTTGAAAGGCGATAAGGGAGAATCCAGCCAAACGGGAGCAACGCGATGATTTCTAGGGGGTTGACTGAGGCAGGAATGAGGGATCTTCTCTTGTATTTAACATTGCGTGAAATATCTAGTTTAGATATTTAAAAACGCGATTGAAATTTTCCTGCCTATGTTAATGTATACTGGGTCATTTTAGCTGGCTTCTCCCATAAGGATGATGACAGTCGCCTACTTCAATTTGAAAATCTTTTATTGTTGGTGGAGAGTTCTTATCAACCACAATATTCTGTCACAAAGCCGATCTTTTGTGATGACTCATATTTTACCAGTTCCAGAGGCCCTAGTGCTCCATGATATTACATATTTGAAGGGCAATCGATGCAAATTCTGTAAAAGTGAAGGACGATGATGGACATTACGTAAACGACGTAGCATATAAACTTGCTATTATTATCGTAGTCTTATTAAATGAGGTTTGTCATCTACCTATTGACATTTCGGAGGATTCTGTATAAGCTTACGAGTTTCGCTGTCTATTCTACTTTCTTTTGGATGCAAAGCCCGTCAAACCACTTAAAGAAGTAGACTACTGGAGTGGAACCACTCACCAGACAAAAGCGAAGAAGTCAGATTGCCTGCCCACTGAGGGCTGAAACGCAGTCGTTTTATCATTTCATCCTTTTCATTTGATAGTGTTATGGTCAAGGAGTGTAGTTATTCAATGTCACTGATTTGCAAGCTTCTTCTTTTTCTTGTAAAATCTATTGTGTAATGCAGTGGAGATTTTTACAATGCACTGCTGGATATCCAATTTGTTATTCTGGATAGTTGATCATCTTCAATTTTGCTCAAAAATTAAATTTGGACAAACAACTTTTAACAATAAAATCCAGCAGTAAATTCGCCAATTGTAAGTTGCAAGTCCAAAATAAATGGTATTTAAGCTTTATAACCTTGATTGATGATTTTGTAGACTTTTAAAAAAATCTGACATATTTAGTGATTTATATATTGATTCAGATATATTGCTTCTTCAAGATTTAATACAATTTCGGTGTAGTCCGCAGCGGAACAACTCATTTATCCGGAACAAAATAATATAAAAGTTTATACAGGGGCTACGGATATGAGAAACATTATGTTTTGAAATATTACTTGGGTTGAATATAATGAGTTTATTGTCTGCTCTGGAGCAAGCCAAACTCTTCCGTGATTTTGATAATAAAGTTATTTCTCTTATAAATTGCTCATTCCTTCTACTTCCTACAATGACTAGCTGCTGGTACAACCTACTAAACATAACAATGAAGACAAAAGGATCAAACCCTTCCGTGATTTTGATAATAAAGTTATTTCTCTTATAAATTGCTCATTCCTTCTACTTCCTACAATGACTAGCTGCTGGTACAGCCTACTAAACATAACAATGAAGACAAGAGGAGGCACGAGGGAAACAAGCGATTTTCCTTTATTCTCGGTAAATGTCAAAAGGGTTCAGTTGGAGTCAAGAAGGGAGAGATGAAAATCTTGTTACTTCCTCTCATTGTAAGACAAAGAATAGGCTTTTGCCTTGATTATGATCAAGCTTTAAAGCAGTTTCCAGTATAATGAGATATAAAAGGAGTATCTATACGCACAAAATTTATGTAGCCCTCCTTTCACTTTTGCTTTCGTTGGGAGTTATTAAACACACCTTTTGATATGACATGTCATGGAACTGCTATAAAATACGGTGCACATTTTAACTGCTTAATTCCTTCATCGAAACAAAAACTGAGTAATTTGTTCCTGTTATTCGTTCTTACACATTGTTCTCGTATGGATTCATTCATTCCTATTTTCAAACGTTACAACCTTCACTATTTCACTTTTTATAAGGAAGGAACCTCTTGTTATTATTTTCTCCCTCCTGTCATGCCACTACCGGTGGAACCTCACGAAAACAACGGCAAGATGTTACGTCAAAAAATTAAGCAAGTAACACGAACGTAACTAAACTAATCTACTACGGCATTTATAGCTGGAAAGCTGAAGGAAGTTAGATGGCTATGACTAAATACGGATACGCCAGGATACGCTCACTCATGTCAGTCACTGTGGCACTTCCACACAATATCAAAGAAGCAAGTTCCTCCAGGTCTTGTCTCATTTCACTCATATTTTTCTTCCTGCATGCATTTCATGAATTAAAGATGCGTAACTCCCTAAAAATGTTTTCCCACACTTTGAAAGTTCATGTAGATGATAGGAATGTATATCAATACCGTTTATGGGGAGACAAGTGCGTGGAAATATGTGATTGTAAAAATGCAATTATTACCTGGTTATTCTAGACGCATGAAAACCTTTTGTTAAAAAATTATCCCTGAACATGCATGAGCTCATGATTACCCTGTTATGTGAATACTTTCACACACCTGAAAATAACCTATCCATAAAACGACAATAAAAGTAATTTCCATCCTGACAGAATGGACAGGGTTGAGATGAAATTATTCAACAGGATTTTATTTCGTCTGACAAATTACATTTCTATATAAAGATCTCAAAGTGATAAAAACATGTGGATGGTAAATGGAGATCTAATTACGTATTTGAGCGGTATAATACGATATATATTTTCATTTCATGAGCACTTACCTTGCCCTCTTCAAGCATTTTTGATAACAGCCGTAATGAAGCCGTAATGGAAGCAATAGCAAAAATATATGAGATGCCTTTTTATATTAAAAAAGGTTCTTGATATCTCAGACAGATAAAAAGACATTTAATGTACGACGTACGATTCTCTTTTCCTTCTCATCATCAGTTCAATAAAAGCAGATGAATAATGCAGAGCAATTTGTTGGTAACAGTATGAAGATTTTAAGTTTATTTTTTGTTTTTATCTGCACCTACGGCAGTATAGTACTTGGGGTAAGATTTATTTAGAGATTCAATATCAAAATGAATCATAATCTTATTTTCATCAGAAGAAGAACACGAAACAGGACCACAAACCATTTATAAGCTTCATAAAGACCATTCCATATTAGTATTGGAACTGCATTTAAAGACGATGATGGACCCACGAGCTGTCCATAAAATTATATCGTTTACACTCATATAATTTTAATACAGCATGGCGCAATCTATCTGTCAGTCGAACTTTTAGACAGATATAGTAAGAGACAACAGCACTCCACAATGATGATCATTTCATGAACATCTTTTGAATAATTAGTTTAGTTCGACCGGCATGTGGCGATTCCTTGTCTCTATCTCGACTTTCATGAGATCTCCGGCTGAGAGGGTTGCGTTGATGGGGAACTCGTATGATAATTTTAAAGAAAACATGAGCAGGAGAAAAACGAAAGATGATGAACTTGAGAAATACACAAGGTTAGATCCAGCGATTCGAAATAAATAAATGCATCGATTTCACAAATTCAATCGAATCCAACATCTGCGAATAATCATTTCACACAATCATATTAGTGCGAATTTAAATAAAGCATTCTTTTCATGTGCAGAAATTCTATTTATTTGGAAAATAATAAAGTATAGATTAATTTGCTGTTTTAACCAGATGTGAATTTATATAAAAAGTATGGCGCATTTTTCTATTCCGGTTTAGGTAACAAAAATTCAATGAACTTATTGAACTTAAGTAAAAGTGAACTGTCTGTTCCAAGTTCAAAACTCACTTTTAATAGTAATAAACAACAGTCTTATCATCACTCTCCTTTTCTCTGACGACCTAACCTACGTACCAATAAATTCCATTTTATCAAATCGGAATGTTTTTTATACTAATAAATTTACGCCTCTGTTGGATAAATCACGAGTGAAGGCGTCCAACGTCTCAGTCTATCTCTTCATATTATTCATTCTGGGAAAGGAAAGTCAATAGAGTCATCTACAGACAAATTGCTCACTGAAAATTAACTTCCTCATAATAAACCATCATCAACCTTAATAATCTTGGTAATGACGAACCAATTTATAAATTTCATCGACCACTTCAAAGACGTATTTGTATATTGCCTGTGCCTTATTTTCTCCTCTGAAAGTGGCTCTATCGTAGAGTTCTTAAAAGCATTCAATAATCTTATTAAATCGATGGATTCTCTCCTATGATGAAAATTGACTAATACAAAGTGCATGCTTCACGATCACAAAAAGTAAATTGGAATTACTTACATCTTTATCAAGGGCTTCTTTGTCGGAAACTATTTGTACAAAAAAATCGATACAGTTAAGTTTTCCTTATCGACATACTTTGTTCACCTTTTTTACATCATTTCATTTTCCAAAGCAAAGGGATAAAATGCCGACACCCGGTTTTTTGTGGTCTGCATCCACAATGAAATCAACGTGGGAACTTTTTAATGAGCTCCAGCCCAATAAAGAAATCTCTTCTGGTCACTATCTTATAATGATGATGGTATTAAGGATCAAACCAATATAATTTCTTATCTAAATTATTGATTGAAGTCCATACAAAAGCTGCTTTTGAAAAGCAATTGGATGTTGGCGGTGCCTTGAGGAGTAGGCCAAATCATTACGTGAGTTCGTGTAGAGGATGCCGGAGGAAATTGAAATGTTTCGCAGCTGCTACTACCCCTTTTTCCAAAATGAAATTAGGCGAAATCAAGTTCCTTCACTGGATACATTAAAACGCATCACGAGTCAGAACAAGGAGTTGAGCTTGTCTATTCCTTTTTGACCATGATATTGGTTTCAATCAGATATGTTTCGAGGGCTTGGCTCTGATTAGTATTATTATTGGTATTATAACCATTAAAACATACAGAGTTATATAATGTTATGTAAACCAGGAGGAAAGGAAGAGGTTTCACGGTGACTGAAACAGACTGTGAAGAGATGGATGCAAGTCTTCTGTGTGGCTAGCCAACCAAAGGAAGATGTAAAGTTATGGAATTGGTTAACATTAATATATGGATTATGGAAGTCGGAGTGCCGCTCCCTTACATTTGGAGAGGTGGATTAGTAGCTAAAACTTTAGAGACTTACCACCCATTCATTCCATTTTGACTAGTCTAAAATATCCAAAGAAGTTTTGGAAAATGGAGCATTATCACATCTTACCTTTTGCCCAAGTTTGAAACTTAAAGGTTATGAGATTTCAAAAGTTTCAGACTTGCTGAAACAATCTGCAAACGGTTTGACTGCTGTGGTGTGTGACTCATTTTGGCAAAACGTTGGCTATGAATTAAGTGTGAGCTCAGAAATAAAACGGAATGACTTTTACTTCAAGTTTTCTTAGCTTGTCACTGGATCCAAGATGAAAGGGTATGCCATATCCAGTGATAAACACAAAGTCTAGTAATTTCATAAAGGATAGACAACGTTTTTGGAAATATTATTTTATGGGAAATGCTACATAGGGAGTAAAATTATACGATTCACTTGAAGAAGGAAGGGGGAAGTACAAACGTAGTTGGTTTATTACAGATATAATAAACATACAGTTTCAGTTATAGAAGACGACGATGCATACTGATTCTTCTAGAAGCGGTACTCTTATTGCTTCTCCAACCAAGTGGCATCCTTTCCGAGATGACTCATTTAACTCATTATTTATGCTCCTTCATCATTTTCTTTCTCGGGAAGTACAATAACAAGGAGTACCATTCCATGTTCAATTCAAATCCAATCCTGGCATAACGAACATGAATACATAGTATTGCATAGGCAATAATCATAACATAAATAAATTCTATACAATTATGGAAGGTCCTTATTACTTTGAAGGAAAAGAGGCAAAACGTTACTAGAATCAGTGCTTGTATAAATCTGGATATAGACTAAACGGAAACCAGAGAAGAGTGGAAATGCTCACGGAGAACAATCGTGGTCCCTTTTACTCTGTTCAAGTCATTACTGGTCGGTGCTTATTGAGAAAGAATTTTAAAGTTATAGTGTAGGGCTTGCTCTCGTTGATTGTGAATTATAATTTTAACACAACAATCACTTCTTGAAGAAAAGGGGTAACAAGAAGGAAAATTGTTATGTTCCTTTAAGAAGGAAAGATGTGTAAATCCGTCTACTTCATACATATCTAGTTATACTAAAGATTGAATTTCACTTTCTTGTATCCAACAAAAACGTAAAAACTTTACAAGTGTTCGGGAATAATAGCAGAGGCATAAGGCTCTATAGGAAGAAACAGTAGGGTATGATTTTGAGTTTATTTTTGAGTTTTAGAAAGACAAATTTTTTCCCTTTTTGTTCAAAGGCACCCCAACTCGCTTCCTATCACAACAACCACAGTGTGTTGTGCTTTTCTTGTCATTTAAACAAATTGCTCGTCAGTTTCACTTCCATCATCTTTTCTCAACTGTGTCAGATAAAAATGGAAGAGAATGGATCGAAACGATTTACGAAAATAATATTCCTTTTTTGGACTGGCCGGAATAGGAGATGGCTTGCATGTTCTGTCGTGCTTTGTCATTTCTGTTTTCAAATCTCAACATGTAGTAGAGAAACCGAAAACTGTGATTTTTTGGGAAGGAAATATGGTGGAAGTATGAAGGAGATCAAGGAGAGCGTTATAAAGTCGTTGCTCCAATTCCCCAAGCTATTGCACTTTTACTGCTTCGTTTTCCGGTCCTCATACATTGCTGAGATTTCCTCAAATGGTGATGGCAGTTCAACGAGTTTGAACTCTGGGAAAACTTGAAACTTTTTCTGAGACGAAAAATGGAAATAATTTGTTAAAAAACCAGGGGAAATGATCAGATAACGACGTTCCGAATATTAACGTATGAACAAAGTGTAAAAGAACTGGATGGGACCCGGGGAGGGGTTGGGAAAAAGTTTATTTTGTATTCTTTCCGGTGAAACAAAAACTTCATTGACTTTCCCTAAACCACTGGGAACAAGCATACCATCTTAGAAACTTCCTCGTCTTATGATGATTGTGATGAATGTGATTTGGGTCCTAGGGAACGAGATGAATGAAAAGAAGGGAAAAGTTTCTCTGGGAGATCGTTATGAAAATGTATCAAAACCAGTTACGTGTTTTAAGGTTAAAGTAAGGTTTGGCATAGCTAAAAAGGAACTGAAGTAGGATCAAATTAAGCGGAAAATTTCTACCTTTTAACTTACAAGTCATTGTGATTTCGGAGTTCATTTGCTTCAGTGACTTTATGATCCCAAAACATTTATTTTAATTAATGAAGAAAAATTAGGAAGTACTTTTTGCAATTTTTACCTTTCAAAGAATCAAAATTTGAAAATGGTAAACTGATGTTCGTTTTTTGGTTGCTATTAATTCAATTTTCTAGCCACTAACCACGTTCTACTTATCTGCAAATTTTTTGGCCAAACAACTTTAAATGATTTTGTGCTACAATGACCAATTACCACTTCAAGTTGACAGGTCAGAAAACTTTCACGACTATGGTAGAATAGACTAGTAATATTCTTTCGCGAAACGCGAATTACTTTCTTTTCCGAGTGACGAGTTCAATCGGACATTACCATTCTACTCACATAATATTTTTATTCCTTTTCTGAAAGTCTGGAGAGTTAAAACATCAACTTTCTCGTCCATGTCATCACCAGTCAGTCATACTGCTATTACCACCAGATTGGATTTTTCTCTCGGTTTATGCTGAAAACCGCACTCATTCAATCCCGTTAAATCCTCCATTTTGTTTTCATAGCGGGAAAAGCTCTTCAACCTACTTTTCCACTCCATATAACGTGTCATATAACGACCATTTAAGTGACATACTGCTCGAGAGACACGGCTCTCATTTTATCAACTTTTTCCTGGCAAATGGCAATGCGAAATTGAGAAAGCGATAAAACACTTCACGCCAAAGTCTGTTGATATTTGTCGGTTCCAATATGTGATCACCTTAGTCATCATAATCATCATCATTTTTAGTAACCCGCTCTCAAAACCCGTGTAGTTTATCATCGCTTCGGTTTCCAATTCAATATTGCTCCTAAACACGTTCATTTTCCCGTTGGCTTGATTCTGATCTGCATACTCCCCGGTAATCTTTTCTGTCGGAATAGTTTATTTGTCCACGTGGGAAGTAATGTCGCGTTACCTCCTGTCATTGAGTTTCGAAGCAGATGTTCTATCCCGGAAAAAGTATTCACTGTTTGTTCTAATAATGTCGTTTCTTTTTTATTTCAGGTACGTATCTAAACCAATATGCTAAATAGAAGGACGATGTGTGGGAAATAACTGGGTTGTGTAAACTGTTGCCACATTTCGCCCAACGAGCATACCAGCGTCTGTGATAATTGCTAAGTAAACGAAGCCCTCGTCTACTTTCATCATCGAAGAGAAAGGCCCATTTTATTTACTCATATACGCCTTGCCTAATCTATTTTGTTGCTTTTTTTGCTCCTTAATCATGGTCGCGTTAATTTAGGCCATATAATAGGTTTAAACCGTTACGCCATGTTTTAATGACAACTTTCATGCTAATGAACTAGTTTGGAAAGCTGCCCAATGCCCACTCTGAAATGTAAGTTGGGATCGTTATGCTTCTTGCCTAAATGTGAATGTGACAAGATAAAGTTTTAAGCAATTACGGTATCTTGATGATAGGAAGATGATCTCATGATATTTCGTGATTGAATGGTGATCCGCTCATCACTGACATGAACTAAAGTGTGGGTGGTTGGGGGAGGTCGAGAAACACGACAAGATGAAATGAGATGAAAAGGTGTAAAGGGAAGTCATGAAGTTGATTGACATTGCCTTTTTATGGCTAGCTTATTTAGAAAAAATAGTGAGCTGTTGAGCTGTAATGAGCGATTCCATTTAAGCACGAGAGATGAAACATTTAAGCATAGCAGCTGGGAGCAGATGGTCTAATTATGTTAGCTTAATCATTTTACCTGGACTTGGTGACCGAGTCACAGGAATAATGTAAACAGATTTCGTGAGATGCCATTGTTGACTTTAGCGGAAGGCGATGTTAGAAGCAATTGCTACTTTACTTGAATGAAGTAGTCCCAAAGCAATATGGCAATGATCACTATGATATTAGCTATAAATTGCTTATCGAACCCGGAAGAGATTTTTGATGGAGAAGGCGAGAATCAAGTTTTGAGCTTGTCCATTTAAATACTTACGCGTTTCTCTGATTTCTGAATAACTCATTTCCATTTCCTCTATACTAGGCATTTTATGATAAGGTTAATGCAAAATCTTTCATCTTCATCCATAAAAGGTGTGCCATTTCTAGAAAATTTCCAATTAACAATTCCCTTCATCTAATGTCACTCCTTTATTAAAACATAAAAATGCGTAAACTTGTTATCACCATTTTACCTACATGACTAAATCCGATAAAACTAAATCCGGAAAGGACAATGACCCATAATGTAACGCACATTACCTGATATGGGTTTAGCACGCGAATCAACTGAATCTATAATCCCTTTTATTGCACGTAGTCTCATAACCCATTTTGGTTCACACAGTTTGCATTAGCTTATCTCTTAATGGATACCATTCTGTCGATGTTTAATTAAAGTTTAATTAGAAATAAAAGTTGTCTGGAAAAAGAGGAAATATCATCTCAACTTCCTTTGTTCTCCGTTCTGGTTGAAGCCTACTTGAAGCCGCAAAGCGGATGTGGATGTTGCATTAAAATTTATACCGTTCCCTATCGATTTTCTATCAGCTACCCCTTTCCCTCTCGAAACCAACCCTGTACGTGCAGGGGAATAATCTGAAAAGAAATCTTGCGTGTCATGTGCGTACATGTGTGGACGCGTAGAATATTATATGCCTACGCTTTTCTTCACCCACCTCTCTTCCTCCATTACACACTTTCCGTAATGACGTGTCTTCCATAACTGTCAACCCGTTCCCCTCTCAATCCACAAATATATTGTGGTAAACAATAGGATATTACGTAAACACTGTAATGTTGTGTTTATTAGAAGTACACTTGGATTCAAAAGATAGTGTTGTTGAGAACATTTTCAAATCATATTCATGCAAGACCGTCTGCCACTAATGCTCCCCAAAAAATATTGCACATGCACAGCACATTAAGAATTGAAAAGTGTAGGTTATGTTAATTACGTGATATGAGAGAGCCACAAGGGGAGAAACATTTCACAGTTCACTTCGTTTTGCTAACTTGCCATTTGCCACCCACGGAAACTGAAAGAAGCACTTTTGCAAATGTATTGGGCGATATTGGGGGGAGGAAACATGCAATTATCTCAATCCTAGTTAACTTTTAATAAGATTCTCCATTTGGAGCTAGAGTCGGAGGTGGCCTGTCAGCCATCTGTATATTTTTCAGCTCGATTTCGATTTATTTATATTCAAATTTATAAATTGAAATGCAAACTAACAAACTTATTGCTTCACTATTATTTCGTGAAGCTGATGCTTGATAAAAAGCATTGATTCGTACTATTTATGACCTACATGAAAATTGGTTGGTCGTGTCATGATTCTTGATATTTAATTCATTTTTACCCATTTATTTCTGAAGTAGCTGGTGGCGAGTCTGGGGTGCCATATGCTAGTTTTGCTCCATCTGTGTAAGGATTGTTCGCAAATTATTTGAAAGTACGTATGTCATAACGTAGATTATTTATAAAGTGATATGCTAAAGGAAAACTAATGCATTCTCTCTGCAACTAAACTAACATTCATTATTCATTATCATCCTTTGCCCTGGCACCAAGCCGATTTTTTTCAGCAACGGATAGATTTCGAGAGAAATCCTATGGGGGTATGAGAAAATATCTGGGGTGGTTGCAAAACGTCGGCTTCATAGCTGTCGGGGACGTTATTCCCTGTTTTAAACATTTTCGTACTTGCCAATTACTATATTAAAATATGAATCATACTTTGCCGAATTCGCAATAGGAAATGAGATATTATCAAGATAATTTTCCATTTCTATAAAGAAGCCGCTTACATCCCCTTTATAGTCCCTCAGGGTTTTCAGCATCCGCAAATTTGATCTGCTTAAGTAAACGCAGCGAATCTAAAAAAACTAGTTGATTTCTGCATGAAAAGTGTTCACGTAATTTATAAATGGTTTCTTTGAAATTGATGGAGCATATTTATAATGAAATCGTGCTAATGTATGATAGATGGAACACGCACAAATCTAAGTGTAGGTATTGATGAGCAAATCATTCTAAAAGAGCGGTCGTATTAATAGGCACCAGCATAAGTGATAACAGTGTCTACTTAATCGGTGTTATTTACGACCTAAATGATGTTGCATTAAGATAGTCGATTTGTCTTTCTGATATAAGTGGTTGGTTACGCATTTTGGGATGGCCAGTTTGACCATATCCGCATTTTTAGTATGCAAAGCACATCTTTTTAATAAAGCTGGAAAAATAACAATTGCAATATTTCATAGACAAGCCCATCATCTCGTCACGTAAGTCATGGATTTTTCACGCTTGATGCTGAAAGGTGAATTCCTTGAGGTTTCTCTCGAACGTACCTAAATGTTTATAAACAAATTCAAGAAGATTGTAGGAATTTGCAGGATTTGATAAGTCTAAGAAAGATTGAACTTACAATTTGTAAGCAAGTTATGGAAATGTGAATGGATATCGCAAATGGGGTACAAAAAATGAATCCCAACCGTTCGGAAATCAAAGCTAATAACTTATGGTTGCCCTGCGGTTAATATGTTTCAATAAAAAGTTAAATCGCGAAATGACAATACAATGGCCATGCGACAACTCTCATAGTCCACAATTTACGATCTTTTTATAGTTAGTTTGAATTCATATGTTTGTAATAAATGGTCATAAAACTACAATATATTTGTAATTTCATTTTTATTGTCATTTATTACAAGGGTGATTGTATCCTTTAAAAAGCCCAATAGTCCATCGTAAATAATGGGTTATGAGCGAATTCTCTCCTTTTTATCTCTCCTTTGGTGCGTGCCCTTTTGTGCGTGTCATCCCTTAATTTTTAATAGCCATAAATTAAAGCAGCATCCCAAAGCGCAAATACAAAATGTCATATGAAATGATGCACAATAGTGCGTGCACATAAACTGCATGGAGTCCTCTCTAAATATTAAAAAATATGGATTTAAATGACCCTTTACCCTATTGAAATTTATGACTTTGTAAATAAGATATAAATCAGTCAAGTGGGTAAATATTTAGTGAGAGATAGGAATTGTGTGCGAATGCAACTGCGCGCATGTAAATAAATGATTCGGTTTGACAAAGCTTCCTTTTAAATCTGACTGTTACGCACGAAACAGGTCATGTATGACAAGTTTGTATTAATATTTACTTTGCAGTTTTGCTCTTACCCTGCTAGAAGGTAATATTAATAATTTAGAAAACAATTCGTGATATTATAAAAATAGAAATAGCTTGGGTGGCCCAGCTCCCTCAAAACAATCATAAGTTAGTGCATAAATCAAACCCGGCTTAAACATTTTGGAAGGCACAAGCCCAATGGTGACTATAAATATTTACAATAAATAGTTTTATTGCTTACAGTAGCATTGTTTTTATGTGCAACGATCACGTGTTTGTTTTTTCCTTCCGTGAGACAAAAGAAGGCAAACTTAAAATTCAATTCACATAGAACAAAAGTGGATTTTTACGATTGTTGGAACACAATCTTGATCTCCAGAAACAATAATACTCAACGGATATATTTTTTGTTAGAGTCAGCGCACCTTCCTGACGAAACATTCATGTACTTTTAGAGTTTTATTACTTCTGCAAATCTGTTGAGAATATTTTTATGCAGAGCTTTTTTGCATTATCACCTGCTCAACTCCACCCTTTTTAGGAA
>JAHZMU010001147.1:0-21190 GCA_027743725.1 Rambutsinella grinnellia | reverse complement strand
ATCTGTAAAAATTGACATGCTGCAATAACCCTGATACTTATTATGACCATGTTTGCAGAAAAGCAGAGCATGAAATTGCCATAATAAATGTGTAGTTTGTATTTCCGTAGAAAAAGTGAATTCCTCCGCCCTTTCAATGTAGAACTCTGGTATTTTCTCATGTTTTTTCGTGTTTTTAGTACATTGTTGGATGATGTACACTTTGTATGTTGTTATTAAGAATGTTTACAATGATGTATGGCGTAGCTGATTGAATTTTTTCCCGAAGTTTTTGTGCTAAAACTCATGTTGCCAAAATGTATGAGGTGAGTAGAGATTGGCACGTGAAATAATGGGTTTTGTACAACAATATGAGTCATAGTGGTCTGCATTGATGGAATTGGCAATGCGGGATATCATAAGAGATGAGAGTTTTTGCTGAGGTTTTGTATAAAACTAGCATAATTTTGATATTTGAGTATCAAGTGTCATTTGAAGCTTGTATAAATTGAAATATAGAGAGGCGTACTTTTCGATTTTCATTCACTCTTGAGCGGAACCACACCGGAACGCTGAAGTATCTTATTGGAGAGCCTGATGCTGATGCACACTGCAGAGGATAATGACTATGACTATGCTAAACAAAGTGTCCTGCAGTATACAGCGGTAGTTGTAACAGTCAACTGCTCACGATTTTTTTGGTGCAATTCCCACTTATGAGAATTTACTCCCTTCATTACACTGCTATTCTTGTACTGTGAAGAAAATGTTGAAATGAATTTATCTCTTGAAAGAGAAGAAAAAACAGAGTTCAAAGGAAAAGCGTTTGAGATGCAGAAGCAGAACGTAGTGCGGCTTGTGAATAAAAAGTAACAAAGTTTTTTGAGTCCTGCTGTTAATATTGCTTCATCTTAAGAGGCAAGAAGGTTTGGAGCCAGCAAACTTTGGCTATTTGCATAGCTGCAGAGAAGTGCACACCGTTTTTGAGAGTGGAGATGTTGTTAAATTTAGTTTACATGTGTTCTCTCTCTTTTTGGCTATAATCATGAGATGAGAGGAGAGAATGTGGTTTTAGTTAGTAGATTTCTTTGAAGTAAAAAAGACTCTATTTTCATTTTAGCTTTGAAGTTGCTCCTGTTATGACAGAAGACTAAGAGAGTTCTTTTGTGGACTGAAGCGTGAGATTTGCGAGGAAGTAGTAAGTACATAAAGCATTAGTTTTGTTGTATTCATTCCTCACGTCTAGTTAACTTTTGTTCTCACTTTACGTAACAAAATCATGTAAAATTTTTGCTCTAGGGTAGGAGATAACTAAGGCAGTTATTACAAAGAGGAAGGAAGGAGTAGGTGAGATATTAGGCGCACAAGTGAGAAAACAATACATAATTCATGTATGACAACGTGATTTTTCAAGTCTGCATCTTGAAGAAAGATGAGAGCTGGTGTGAGTTGAGCTCGTGTCGATTGTGCGAATTGCGTGAGTGACAAGGATGAACAATGACAGTTTCATTATTGTTATGATCTAGCATGTAAATTGGTGTTTGTGAGGAGGGAACAATGACAGAGTTCTGAGTTGTGTATGAGATGAGATGAAAGAGCTTATCTCTTACACACTTACAATTAAAATCTTTCAGTTGAGCTGAGTTGTGAGAGATATACGATAGTGCGCTCGCGGTTTTCTCCGGAATTAATGGGATCTGTCCAAACTCTGAAGTGAGACGGAGTTTTTAGTGGAGAAGAGTTCTGGTGTTGTGGTGTGTGTATATGAAGCCAGTGTAAACAAACAGGAGCCTTCCGCCTTCAGATAAAATAATAAGGGAAAGAGTTATAACCTTTGTGAAAGACTACAATTTGTTCATATTGGTGGGTATGTTAAGCTGTTTGTTTTTGGAATGCGAAATAACGTTTTCTCCTTCCGCTTTCCTCCCCGTTGTGTTGCTCCGTTGACGGATATTTGTTGACAATCATAGAACATACGAGGCAGTTTAAGTCACTGATTATAAAGAAAAGTTGTTCCTGGTAGGCAGCTGGTTACTTCTCTCTTTCCCTGGAGGAGGAGAACATGGTTTACTTGAGACTTGTGTGATCGGTTTTTCTGAGAAATATTTACGGAAAAAGTTGGTTGTCTGCCTTACCACTATTGTCAGTAAGAGGTTCCGTGACATACCTTATCCACCTTCGTGGGAAATCTGTGCTGAAGTTGGTGAAATGGATTAGCGTTTTGCACCGTTTTTCTTTGTGGGATCAGAGAAAAGTCTGACTTTGTGAGTGAAAAAAATTAGCTGAAATTTTGCCAGTAAGTAGGGTTCATGATTTCATTATATTTTGGGTGGCGGCAAAGACCTTGCTTGTCATGCACGATCTCCGAAAGAATGGCAGTTCCATATAGAAAAGTAGGCATTAGAAGCGAAGCTCTTTGTTGATGATTTGCCATTATTTAGGGGCACATTAATTACACTGTCGGTAACAGAAGTAGGTTCCCATCTGGGGCTTTGTGCTAAAAGCTCTCCCTCTTATCTTTCTGTCGACTTTCGTCATTTAGTCTTCAGCTAGTGTTGTTAATTGTGCCAAGTCACAAGAGACATTGACATAGCGAGACTGTCTACATTCATTTATAAGAATATTTATATGCTAACATCAAAATCCCCAACTAATAGAGCGGAATTCTTACACTAATTTACAAATTGAGTGTAGTTATCCTCAAGGAATTTCTACACACGCGTAGATCTTTTCTCTGATTTTTTTGGCTTAATTTAAAGGCTTCGCATCGGCCGGTCGAGGAGGTGACATGCATGTAAATAATCTAATGATGCACTGAATTGACTCCCACACAGTGTTTACCATGCGTAATAAAATAAGGAGGGTTTAAACGTCTTCGTTACTTGCGGAAAAACGAAAAGGCAGTTGGTTCTTGTGTAGGTTTTGTAGAGTGGCAAAGTGACATGTTTGTGCAAAATGCGACTTTTTTCGCTACTTTTCCTCGTAAGAATTTTTATAGCGATGAGGACAGAGCGGAGAATAAGAGATAAAAATATAAATTGCGTATTTGCAACGAGTTCATGAAATTCAAAAGCTATTTCTCCCATTTAAATAATTTGGATTTGGGAACGAGGAGAGCGTAAGTAAATAAATATTGCATCAGCTCTTTCTCTCATCTCCTTGAATATAAAAAGGGAATGTCACATATGGAGTAAGAGTCGTGCCAGGAAATATCAGATGATAATGTAGTGTATCTGATTATGTTGCTTTCTCGGGAAAATATAAATTGATATAAAATTTATTTTGTTCGCTTCTCTAGAAAAAATTTACTGAGAGAGAAATATAATGGCGGAATGTACTGGTCTTGGCACATTGACACTTTCTACGAGAGTGGCCCCTATGGGCCAATATTTTCTTGTAAAAGGTTATCTCCATCCATCTTATGAGATTTTAGTCGACCTTACACATACCTTAATGTTATCACTGCCAATTAGATTTTCTTTTCTACGGGATCACGTATAATACCGTTTCAATCTAGAGTCCAATCAGCGGTCCAATGGGCTCACAAGGCAATAATCATAATAATTTAACGGATACCTACCAACTTATATGGGAGAGAGTTGACGGGTTATTAAGAAAGGGGTTGTTTTCTTATCTTCGTATTATCCGTGTCGATCAGTTTCCGTCAATGGCATGTTTTTTCGCTCCCCTTAAAGGTATTGAGTTGCAAAGAAGATACTTTATCGCTATCACACGTCTCCCATTTTCTTCAAGAAGACATGATGATTCGCTTCCTTTTTCGCTTTGTTTTCTATAAAAAAAATAGGTAGGAAATGCGTGCACTTGTCAATTGACAAGGAAGCAAGCAGGTTTTCAAATTGATACACCTGCCGGTTCTCAAATTATAAACAAGCGTGGTCATCGTTTAAATTAAATTATCAATTTTTATTATTATCGTTTTTATTGACGTAGCGCAATATTTTGCTTCTGATAAAGAAATGTTTGCCATCAGCTAGCGATTTTTTTATTATTCAATATTTTAACTGTTATTACCTGAGAAGAATTTTAATGATTGTCGGTAAATACGGATTCAATCATGTATTGAAGTGGATGGTTGTATTTTAATCGTGACCAGCAACTCTCATGAATAAGCTTACCTTACCTTAACCCCCCGGAAAGATGGCAATGAATTTTTCATGGAGTTTCGCTCTCTCTCTCGCTCAAAATTAAAATTGAAAATGTTTTCATTCCACATCAAATAAAATATTAGGGTTTGGTGAAGCGGAAAACTTAATTCAATAAATCAGGAAAGGTAATTTCCATTTTTTATGGCGACGATGTAAAGATTTTTATTTGTCTCCAGTGATTCACTCTAAAGCATTTATTACATAAAACGTTGGTAAAGCTATCAGTAGTCATAAAGGAGATATTGTGAAGTGTAAATTTCGAAGAGTTTTCTTCCGCCTTGAAGAAAAATTAACTTCGTCTATGTAAGGAATAGAGCGTGAAACTCTTCTACTAACTATCATTTGACAATCCCTAAATCGTCCTGTTTCTTCCTTTATCAGACTTTTACAACATTTTTTCCTACTTTTTCTACTCCATCTTCATATAATATTTTTCTTATCTGACACTAAAGATCTATAAAATAGACTGGAAAAGTAGGAGGAAAAGAGGAATGCTAAGGAGGCGTTTCAATTCTACTTTTTCACATGTTCGGTATGAACTTGTAGATAAATTGCTGACTGACTGGAGCTATATGGCAAGTGTAAAAGAGAGAGTTGAACGAAATCAGAAAAAATTGTGCTGGCAATAATCCAGCATACTTTTAAAGGTTGATTTGAGACAAAGTTTTAAAGAAAAATGTCCCATGAACAATTGGGGAATCCCTACGAATTACGTGGAAGGAGGGCGTTTATATAGTTTTTGCAATTGCAGCTGTCTCGTTCGTTGTCTCTGAACAGGTACGAGATAAAAAGGGCTCATCTTTCTACAAAGTTTAATAAGGATGACATAAAATGTGTGGGAATTAAGTGAATTAATTTCATAACAAGGATTTATGTGAAATGCTTCATGCGTTAGTTGAGAATGGACACAATTCTCAAATTTGTAGCCATTGTAGCGATTAAAATGTTAATGTTTAACCCATTTTGGGGTAAATGCATTGCTCGTTTCAATCACTTTTTCTTTCTTATTAACGAAGCAGAACCCAAAACACTTTTTAACTTTATTTGGATCAGGAGACACAAATCTTTGCTGCATATATGCACCCTCTTACTAATCTTGATATAGCTTTGTTCACACAGTCCTCTTTCATTACAGATTATTATGCAAGTTTTGTCTTCTCTTACTAATCTTGATATAGCTTTGTTCACACAGTCCTCTTTCATTACAGATTATTATGCAAGTTTTGTCCGCGATGCATACACCACGCAATGCACTTAGAGTTGTGCCAAAAACATGCTGTGATAAAAATTAAATTATGTTGGGAGCGAACCATTTATCTCTTGTAATAAATGGGGAATGAGATAACTACATTTTGATACTAGATAGGTAGCATAAAGGGTCCTGTGAGATGGAATAGGTAGATACATTATCGAATGAAGCATCCGCTCCATAAAAATAGCGAAAAAGGATTGCTCAAGAGATTCTATCTAGTCGTGTTGCATTTTTAAAACTTTTGTTAAACATTTTTTAAACAATTTTTTACATGAAATTGAAAGTTTAAAGAGAATTGTGCTTTGTCATGTTAAGCCTTTTTTGATTTAGGATTTAAAGCTGGTATTATGTCATAATCAGAAAGGGGATGGGCTTAATTGTTAATAGGTTTTTAAATTTTAGTAGAGGAAAATATGTTAAACCAAGTCATTTACAATTATCAACGATGAAATAGTCCCTTGGACGTTCACAGGGCAAATGTTGAAAAGCCAAGAAGGGATGGAAGTTCACGAATGTAAGAATTCCTTTCTGTTTTCGAAACTTTTAAAGAGTGATTGTAAATTAGGCAGGACGGGAAAGGGAGTCAGTGCGATATGATAATAAGATTTGAGAGGAGAAGGAGAGTATATACTTTAAAAGATAATTTTAGCTAAGCTATTTACGTTAAGTGGAATGGTGAGTGAGTGAGAAAGACACGAGGAAGGAGAGTCCACTAGAAGAAAAGACCAACAACATGGTGTGCATTCTTTGGTGAACTAAAACAATGGGAGGACGTTGTGTGCATCCCTGTCTCTGAAATTAGTGAGATGAATCTTAAGGAGTCTTCCGCTCTCATCTTTTTTGACAGCGTATGAAATTTAGTGTGACTCCTACGCCCAGAGATCATTAATTTTTTTCTTGTGATGATATTACCAGTTGGGTAGACATCGTAGAGAAAAAGGGGAGAAATCATGCCTCCCTTTCTATCCGATCGAGCGGAGTTACGAGCTTGCCTTATCTGGAAGTGATTTTTTCTTTAATTTTCCTCTTTCCTTCATTTCTTTCCTGTCTTCATTTCAAGATGTAATGCTTCCATAAAACATTGTGATAATTGGAACTCCCTAGAGCTGCCAGCAAGAAATAATTTTTTTCTGAGAAGGCAATCTTTAATGAGTTGGTTGCGACTATTAGGGTAACCTTTGTGGCCTTTTCTATTGTGATTGATTAAAATGGAAATGGTTGGTGAAAATGACACCGGGATCGTTACAAGCAGTATAACTTGTGTTTGTTCGATGCATCCTTGAACCAAAGTAAATGACCGGTGTAATGGGATAATAAAGAAATGTATTAATTTATATAGATGTTATGCGCATAATTTTACTAGGCAAACATGAGAGATAAAAACATTAGTTGTTAGCAATAACTCTTGAGAGAAAAGGGCTGAGTAAATAGAGAGAAAATAGGTGAGAAAGTAGCATGTGATGATGTAATGATACATGCGAAAGTTTTTATATGACGATTCTTATCCACTCTGAGTAATATATCATTCGAGTTGGGAGGAACTCTCTGGTAATAACTTGAACGTTTATGTTTAATGTGAGTTTTATATCAGAAATATGCTTAGAGGTGGGCTCTCGGGCCCCGTATTTGAGTTGATAAATTTTACACTAGTACACTTCAACTCACATTAGTCTCTGCACCATTCTCTAAAAAGTGGAGTGACACGGGACAAAGTGACTATGAAAAAGGCTCTTCAAGTTTGTTTGGCGAAAAAAATGTAGGAAAAGTGGAAATGTTTGCAAAAGTTGAAATAATAATATTATCGACCAAGCAATTCCAGGGAGGACTATGAACTCGAGGGTTTTTCTGCAGAAAAGTAAAAATGTAGGAGTTCATGCACGTGGGAAAAGGTTCCACCCGGGATTGAGTGCCGGCTGGAGAATATAAAAATTATAATCATATCAAAGAGAAGGAATTATTGAGGAAAGATGTAAATATTTATGGCTATTGGTATTAGTAGGAAGTTGGTATAATGATGCTTTTAGGCAATGATGGATATTGATGGTTAAGTGGAGGTGAGTACTTATAATTCTTGGAATGTGGAAAGGCACGCGACGATGATGTGAAAGGGCTTGAGAAAAATAACTTTGAGAGCAATTTTCATGAAAGGCTTCATTCAACTTAAGTTACAAGTTTGGAGATGGCAATAGCTTTAGAGAATGGGTCGTTTCAGAATGAAAATGAGTAAAAGTATTGGTTTAATTATTGGACAATCTCTGTTGGAATGGTAGTCACGTCGGAATTGTGCCTAGGCACATATTTAACATTAGCCGAGAAAATGAAAGGAGTTAGCACGTGCACATGTGTAAACTAATTGTTGAGGAAGTGTATCCCGGAGATCGCGACCTTTAGGGAGAGAAATGAATGAATGTGTTGAATGAAATTGTTCTTACTGCGTCATTACGTAATGGTTGCAGTACACGAAACCGTAAGACGGATGTAAAATGCACGCGGTTGAGTAATGGAAAATGCTTTTTTTGTGAAAAATTGATCATTGGGGATGGCAGGGGAGTCTTATTGGATTTCAATGTTGGTTGGCCATTGACTCTTCATTTTTCATTAGAACCGTAGTCATCTTGTAGGACGGTAACATGTTGAGAAGATCATTAGAAGAATGAAATATTGCCGAGGAAGAGCACATGTTGTAGGCACATTATGATGTAATGGACATAATTATGTGGGATTAGAACGGAGTGGGATTGGCCCCATAGCTGTAAAAATGCTAAACGAATTGAAATGAGAATGAGTTTTCTGACCGCGAAAGGGACGGGAAGAAAAGTCAAAAGAATGGGATGAGATGTAATGGTCTTTTAATCCTTTTATGTAGATTACTAAAGAATGATGAGATGATTCTAGCTTTTAAGTTTTAGTGTTTTGTTTTTGCGAAAAAATGCATTCCAGTTTTATCGATTCAGATGGTGCTTTTAATGAGGGAAAGCTGACAGGTGAAAGGACTAATTATATGGTGACTTCATTTTAAACAATGGTATGCGAGCTGTGTGTATAATTATTCTTAAAATACGTACAATCAAGGAATGTGTTTTGTATTCTTTTCAAGAAAAACAAAAGGTGTTTGCACGCACGCAACAGAAAATGAAAGTAAAATTAGCTAATAACTGAAATGAGTAGCTTCATGAAATTGGTCTAAGAGAAATAGCTTTGAAGTTGTCTAAACCGAATATATTGAAGGTGGAGATGAGTCATGAATAAAAATAAGACAGATTTTAAGGGAAACGTGTTATTGAGCTAGGTATGGTAGATGTATCTTTGCATTCAATCTATTTTTGTAAGAAGCTTATCCTCTCTCTCCTACACTTCTCAGCTTCATTTCACATCAGTTTTGGTAAAACGACAATTCGTCTCTAAATACGTGTTGAAAATGCACTCTCTCCCCACTTCAACCTCATTAGTTGGAGAAATGAGTGAGTTTCTGTCTGCAAATGCAATTGTTTATTTTTCTCTAAACTTGGGTTGAGCTCTATCTGTCAAATAAATATCTGGGATGAAATTATCGTTAAAAAGGCTCGTTAAAAACTGCCTCCGCATCCACACATGAATCTTTGGTTGAATATATTAGCCAGCTAAATTATCAGATTTTGATTGTTGGCCAAAGAAAGCAGCAGCTTTTTATTGTGTTGTCAATGCTCGAGTTGCATGGTCATGAATATTTAGATTTTAGTGGAGCAGTGATTTTTGCTACCGTCTTTTATGGCTCTTGTCCCAGCTCAGATGTAGGTACGGGCTATAATATCGAGATATATCTTTATTTTCTTTAGTCTGAAACCGTGACAGATTCGAGCTGAAAGCCAGGGGAATGGCAAACTGAATAAGTCACACTTTTACACTCTGTTTGATTGCCAATAATGAGCGGCTGCTGTGAAAAGTAATTTCAGTGACCTTTTTTTTTACCACGTCTCACAATACATTTGACCAATATCCGTACTTTTGCCGATGTGAATTGAGTCCTGCCTCCAACAACTTTTCGTATGTAGCTGTCCGATTTTAATCTGGTGGTCATGAGCTAGCCGAAACTACATAAATGGACAATGGCTGCATTCTAGAGAGAAATTATTATTAAATTGAGAGATGCGTTGGAGGAGAGTTATTTTTTCTGTAAGAAAATTATACACTTTTTTTATTCAAACTCACCCCCATCGCCTCTGAAAACTGAGTCGTGCTTACAAGTAAGATCATAAAGGTTTGGGATGACAAGGCTCAAAGAAAGTTTGAAAGGTGTACCGTTTTAAACACCACGATTCTTCCCCGAGAGGGCATCTTAAAAGAAATTTAGCATAATAGTCCCCATATAATTTTCATAAGAAGTGCTCATCATAATGAATCACGCACTGCGTTGGCCCAACAATGGACTGAATGTGGTGCGATGTTGTTGCTCGCAAAGGGAATGCGGATCTGGTCTTTCCGCTGTAAGAAAACATGGCTAGTCGGAGTCTCATCAGTAGATTATAAATTACTTGGTAATACTCTACACAAAAAATGTGACACTTTGACTCAATATTAAAAGTAAATATTAAAGTTTGGAGTTGTTTAGTTGACGGACATTTTTTCATTTTTAGAATATCCTATTAAAGAGCGAGTAAGCAACAGCGCATTTTTTACCCTTGAAGCAAATATTCCCTTTTAAGTCCATTTATCACTAGGCCATAATACGCTTTTCAATTTCAACCCTAAAAATACATAGCTCATTTATAGAAATAGGTATGCACACAATGTACAAAGCTATAAACTTTTTGCACTTTTTTCAAAGTTAAATAATATATTTTTATTAGCTTTCGCGTACATTTACGATGGTGTTAAAATTGTCACAAAATTCCTGTTTGAAACGGCTGTGGTAGAAAAAAAAGCTTTGGAGAACCTGGAAAAGGTAATCCAAAAATGATGACTATGTCGGAAAATTTCGTTTAAGAAGTTCCCATTCAATTCAAGAAGTGGTGCAGATGCAGCATAATAGATGTAAAGGAGTTGGGAAAACAGAAATAAAAAGTTTACTGCATTCGAAATGTATAAATGCGGTAATACGCAGTAAAAAATTCTATGCAGTTGAGAGAGGCTGTAAAAAGATGCAAAAAAGTTTGGAAAGAAATATCCAGGAACGACAATACAACTCATTAGAATGCATTGAAGACGGTGGAAAAGGACAGGAAAATGCTTCTTCGAAAATTTATTGTAGATTTCCAGCTTTTGATGGGACTCTATTTCCGTAAAAAAAGGTGGTAAATATTTAAATAGGAATACATGAGAATGGTATTTGAAATCTGATACTTTTATAGCTTTTTATATTTGATTTTCCTGCAGTTGCACACAACTGATGGGTTTGAAAAAAATCTAAAATTTATGACCAGTTAAAATGTATAATCCATGTTCGGTTTGGGAGTTAAAAAGGATTCCAATTAAAATACTTTTATACTGTATAAGAAAGGATTTACGTAAATGATTGCGTAATAGGTCGGCCTACAATTAGTGATGGGAATACCATAAATCGCTCAAATAGTTTATAACACATCTTTGTGAATGTATAAACATGTAATGTCTGTGTAAACAATATTGTTAGTTATTGATATTTAATGCCTTTCTAGTAACAAGGCGGTGCAGATGTAGGGTGTGTTGGACTAGTGATGGATAATAGACTGCCATTAATTTGACAGAAGTATCGATAAATATTTACCGACTTTGATAATAAAACTGCTGCGAATTGTATAAGTGAGTTACATAATTATGACAGTATAGTCTTGATATATCTAGTATTTATGAGTTTACTCATGTTTTTTAGTATTTTATAAAAAGGAAAGATGGAATAGTTCAATATGTGCAAAATCTACTCAAGAGAACCTGCTAATTGAAACGAGACTCGAATATTTTGTGAGCTGTGGTGGAAAATCAATTACGTGAACAGCAAGAAAAACATTATTGAAAAGTAATTTTTCTTTTGATCGATGTCAGATGCACAGGATGAGGTTGTCTTCAGCTTCATTTCGCGAAAAAATAGGTTGACTGAAAGAGTGATTGAATAAGCCCAGAGAGAATGTTATGAATGATTGGATTTTTTATGACTTGTTTCAATATTGAGTGGAGCACCTACCACTAGAGAGTGAAGGATGATTGGCAGCGAAGAAATGTGATGGATTAGGGCTCTCCACACACTTCTTCAGTTTTTTTGTGGGCTAAAAATGTTGTGAAATTTATGTCCAGTCGAGCGCACTTGATAAAAATGTAAACCAGGAGAGTTCAATTAAGATCAGGATTGATTTGAATAAAAAAAGTTAATCCCACGAGGTTAGAGCAGAGCACTCAGCTTGAGATGTGCATGGGAAGAAATTAGTATTTTTATCAAGAAAGAATTAGTCATCAGATATAGATAGACTGCGAAGTAAAGCATAAATTAAATTAGCTTGATTGAAAATGTAAAATGATTTCATTTTTGGCTTTCAGGAAAAGGAGGAATTGCAGCAACGAAAAGGTGAGAGGGAAAGGATTGAAGGGATATAACCAAGTGTGACCTATTTGACCTTGTTAGCGAGCATTCAACCACAGACTTCCACGGAGTTGCGAAAGGAAGATCAGTGTTAATGTGAAGAGAGTGGAAAATCAGATTACTCTCACGCAGAGTGTGAAAATATCATTCTGATATTGAACTCGCTATTTTCTTGTGGAAGATTGTGTAAACTTTTGCATACTATATGAGGAGAAACATTTTACGTGGAAGAAATTGAGTCGCACTTATCAGTTGTGATAAGTTAAGCGGAAGTGTGGGTTTTAGTTCCCTGGAGTTAGTTGACGTGACATTTGAAAGTGAAAAGTTTTAAAGAACAGTTAATATAAGAGAGGCTATTGGCCTGAAGAAATTTACGAATTTATTTCTGGGAGGAAACGAGAAATCAATCTCAAGTCCTTCCTCAACAACAATTCCCAAAACAGCCTCAAAACGACGAACTCAAATTTCTGCGAGTGTTCTTCCCTTTTTATTTTCTCCAGTTTATTTCATCACTCCCTCCAAGACTCGAGAGATTTAACTCGGGAACTTGCGGGAAAGCAGTTTAAGGTAGTAACGGAATGGTCCATGTATCAGCGGATGCAGGAGGCCGGCACAAAATGCTAGCTTTCAGTACTACAGCAGAGCCAACTTTCACCGGGATTGACTCAATCATTAAGGTGAACAGCAAGGACGTTGTTACCTTCAATGATAGTGGCCCCACGTCCACCAGCAACAATCACAGCGCACTTCCAGTAATTCCCCCACCAAAAGCAGATATCCATTCTAGGAGCAAAGTCTCACCTTCACCAACCACAGCAGCACCCATAGTTCCAAAAACGATTTTGAAGAACACTCTAAACTCTCTTGATAAATCGGGAGCCTCACCAAAATATAGATTGAGTGACAACATGTTCGCAGAAGAGGAACGCACCGGCACCGCAAACAATAATGGAAATGGAAATTATATCTCGGATGAAATCAATTCCAATTCTAATAAAACCGCCTCCACAAATGGGAGGAGGATAACAGGAGGGAATAATATGAACTATGATCATCACGATTTGGACTTAATCTCTCATGGATTGACAGACTCGGTCTGTGAAACTATCAAACTGTTGGAGAGTGATTATGACAAGAAATGCCCGACAACCGCATCTCTCTCATCCGGCATAAGTCAGAGCAGCAGCTCCACCAGTGGTGGACTTGGAGGTGTAATGGATGACGTAGCAAGTAACGTCGTGTATACTGAGGAGATTGTGATCTCAACCGCGAGAAGTAATAGTAGCGCTGTGACAGGGGTGACTAAGCCGGGAATAATGAAGACCTTTTCCTCCTTCTCGTCAACGTCAAATGCAGGTGGAGGAGGACAGCATCACATTCATAAAAATAGAATTATCAGTTCAACGGAACAGTGGAAAAACTCGTTGAATGAGGAGGGAGAAGAGGAAGAAGCAATGAGTCAGAGTAATGAATCTGAGGAAACGCCACTTTTGACAGCGGAGAACCAGACGACCGAGAATGTTTCCAATGAGTCGCTTCCCGGATCGGGTTTGAGTGCGCCGAGTGCATTGCACAAGGTCGGGAAGATGACAAATGGAGCAAAGGCGACTGGATTGAAAAGGTAAAGCATAATTATATCATAATGCGAATTGTAGTAAAATTCATATTATCCTTCTGAAGTAGCGTTTGTGAAATTGACTTTTGCTGATATGATTATCAGAAATCGGCAGAGTAATCAATTAGCATGCTAAGCAATTTTCCCGACACATTTGGAGCCATTAATAACTTATAACAAGTAGGCGATATCTTTCACAATGCCTTATCAGGGATTTAAGCCTTATCATATCGTTTGAAGCTTTCGCTGATTAAGTAAATGAATATGAAAATGTTCACGCAACTCTTCCATTTCATTATCAAGTGAGGTAATCCTGAGAGCCTGCATGCTTTGGAATAGTCGGTTGAAGTGTTTAAAACGATTACGTCCTAATTATCTTTGGACTTTGCAATAGCCTTAATCTGTTTAATTTCCTAAAAGTGTTAGAAATTACGAATTTTCTAGTAAAGGTTTTTTGTGTGTGAAAGAACTTGAAGAATTATTTCCTCGTCGGAAGATCCTGGAAAGTCAAAAGGAACATTACCATTAGCTAACGGGACGAGCAGAAGTGGATCTAAAGGTGAAGGAGCAAACGACTCTCCGGACTCGACAGCTTCTGGGTAAGCATAACTTTGATCGTCTACGATCGTCTCCTGAAATCTATGTTTATATAATGCACGATGGGCATATTCCCAGCAACTACGACGTTTAACACGGTCAACATCTAATTATCAAGTTTACAAGTTTATTATCTTCGCACAAAGTCTCATAAAGATTCGCATAAGAAATCCGCAAGTGAAGCGTTAGAACAAAGTAGGGAAATGGTTTCAACAAAAGTGTTGGAAATTGCAAGCAGAGCCATCCCGCACCAACCGTGAAGGTGAAGCAAAGCTGCAAAACTTTCGCCGATCTCCGCATGGTAGCTCTAGAGGACGAGACTACTGTTTCTGGTCTAGAAGAGTCACACGAGAAACGTTATGCTTTTCTCACATCCTTGAACTGACTTTGACTTTCGCTACGTAGAAGCTTATTACATATGCCGCATATAATTATACGAGATTGCACACTTTCCTGACTATTTACACTGATTTTATCAGCCAAGAAAAATATTTAGCTATCTAGTCAAAGTGTAAAGGTTAATTTGATGTTATTCTAGTGTAAATTATGCGATCAGTGATGTTAACATGATTTAAGCTGGAAAATTACTAAATTACATGTTTATGTTGAAAATCCAATTTTCTAATGTCGAAAAATATATTCATCAAGTTGAAGAAAATTTCATCAATATTTTGAATCAGCGAACCGGAGTCTCTTGCTTGGATGGAGGATGAAGAGCACTTTTATAAAATCACGATTGCCTTCGAGCACTTGCTCAAGTGGCCAATGCATTGTAATAGATTGCAATAAAAAGTTTTTATTCCATTGTTTTCCTTGCACTCCACTAGAATCCCAGCAGTGATTGAGTAGACGGTTTTTCATCGCGTTGGATTCATTCTATAGCAAAACGCATATCAATTTCACTCATGCAATTTAACAAATGGATCTGGTCTTCGGGATTTTTTCATAGCTTTTCTTTACGGTGTAGGTGTAGCCATTTTTAATAAAAGTTTTTAGGAAAAATGTTCTCAACTCTTGAGATGAATATTGAATGGGAGGATATTTCCCCGGTGTTTTATGCTCAGCTCCGTAATGATTATGGCATTGAAAAGTTTTCGTGTAGGAAAAGATGTTAGAACACGAGGGGAATTAAGACTAAAAGATTGCAACAATGTACTATTAAATCGTTGTACCCGTAGATGACTCTCGGAGTTCAGGGTTTTTTACGGCTTGCATCCTTCTCCGATAAGGACACATGCTGTGAGGCAAGTAGAAAGAAAGTGTGGAGCCAAATAAGGATACGATTATGGACTCTTCCGAGAGCATTTCCCCCGAATAAAATGGGAATGAACACTCCCTTGTTTTCACGGGATGTTTTATAAAAGTGAGGAAAGATATGGGAGATTGAGTGGATGATGGTTGTTGAATCGAAATGATAGTGCGGCTTTTATGGGATGGAAGATTGTAAGACTAAAGTGCGTGGAAGGGGGAGAGGACTTGGGCTTGAATTATTTTCGGTTTGGAGGCATGGTTATTTGTAGGAGATGAGCTGGTTTTATTCTTACTTTTCACAGTGATTTAGTCTTATTGGTGTGATATGTTAAGGGCTTAGTGATATTGCTGGGGTTTTTATGCAAAGTTATTGGCAATTCAAGGATGACATGGGAAAGTTGTAAAGTCACGTGAAGAATGAGTAATTCTAGAGATGGCTTCAAATAATTTTAGTTGTATGTAAATAATTTGGATGTAAATGAGAAAGTTTTTAGTCAACTCGATGATTAGAAGTAATTCTGCAAATAACTGAATGATATGCCTATGGCCATGCTCATACAATGCAAATTGATCAAAAGAACCGATTTCTCTAGACAAGTCCATTTGTGAAAAGTGATTAAGGACCGTAGTTATAAAAATTACTTCATTTAATCTCCCCTAATAATCGAGCTGCTGTCGTGTGAGAGTGAAAGAGCTCAATTAAATGACAGTTTCGATAGTTGAGAATGCATGAATGCAGTTGCAGTTGGGCTTAATTGGATTCTGTGATTGAGTTGGGATCGTCTAATGTCCATTTTAATTCCCTAAGTTCGCATTGACGATTTACGATTGATGAAAATGCGTTGAAGAAATAAAATGAGGGTTTATTCAGCTTAATCTAATCCGAGTTAGACGAGAGCCAAGCCAAGCCAATGCACTTCCATAACATTTTTTATGTTAGGCTTTGACCATTCCATGTGAAACTGAATGAAATGGGTATGACTACGACTTAATAACAGTCATAAAGGGTGGAAATGGGAAAATAGGAAAGTTGAGCAGAGCCATTGTTGCAGTAAACAAAGTAATAATATTATTTACCAGTATAATTCATTCGTTTGGGTAGGGACATGAAATATTTCATTGTGATCCCGATCCAGGCGGTATTTTGTAGAGCTTTGTCCGATCTAAAAATGAGCTGTAAAGCATTTGTATAAGCGGACAATAAAATGGCGTGGTTGGTGAAATATTTTAAAGCTATGCGTATAAAAATGTCGGCATAAAATGTGTACCTTATTAGTTTTTTATGATCCGCTAGGGTGGCAAAAGTAATGGCAAATAGTGTGGGGCAAGCTGTTCTCTGACATGAAATGATAACCTCTTTAGTAATAACGATAACATTTTTTAGCTCGCGAGTCAGCGAATTTTCAGAAGTGTATTTTTAGATAATGAATGATGATTGAATTGGGTAGGTATTTGGATGACAGTTGAGCTGTTCTATGTCGCAGGTCGAAGAAGAACACTCATAAAATGGATTCCTTTCTCGTAACATAATTACCTTATTGTTTATTATGTGCATAATATATCAACGCTCTTGTTTCTCGATAATCATTGACATGTCTTATGCCAATCATGATTGTTGGATTTGTAAAGGAATCGTAAGATTAGTTAGACATGTGAGCGCGTATAATGACATGATTATTCAGGGATGATTCATAAACTAATCAGTTATTGGCAAGATTGGAAATCTTAGCTGCTCTTTGTCACTCAAGCGAAGGCATAAGGAAGTTAAAGGATTAAGTTGATAGCCAATTCCAAGATGTGTTTAGTACGAGATGAGTTATTTATTTGGAATGGGCATGCGATACTGCCTATTGACCTCTCTCTCGATTGAATAACGAGGCAGTTTACACTAACTATGTTTATATTGCCCATCTGGAATGAATATGTGTCACTAGAGTAATGAGAGAATCTGGTTTTATCGAAAATATGAGGAAGGGAAAATAGAACAGAAATTAGTTAGGAGCCATTAATACATGAGATTGTCTGTTACTCATCATCATAATTATAATATCAGTTTCAATATACACCCTGCTTACTCATGCAATTACTTTAAAACACGAATGGTAAAATTGGCCATTGAATTGAGATGTTTTGACTTGCTTAGCTCTCGGCATATCTGTCGCTGTAGGATACTTTACAAGAAGGAAAGCAGAATCCAAAAACGTTTTTTAGATTCAGGTCAAAGTTGGTCAGAGTTTTTGGCTTGGCAAGCCTTTCAAATTATACATTGTAGTTTGGCAATCGAAGAGGAAATTAGTAAATGTTTTAAAATAATAACGTTTCTTTCTCAGGTGATGATGAATAATACAAAGAGAAAAAGTTTTACAGAGGCTCAGAAGCTCATTACTAGTTTGAATATTTACAGCGAGTTAGCTACAAGCTGCAGATGTAATGGGACAACTGGTAAATAGTTGAGATTAAGCCGGAATGAGTTTCTCTCTGTGAAAAGCTGATTAAAGCAACAGTTACATGCGTGTACACATCTGGTAAAATAACCTTGTATAGGTAGCGGTAGAGGTGAAGGTAAAGAACACCCAAATGATATGTATTCTTAAGAATTTCAACCCTTTCATAAGTTAAGAAATAAAAGCCACGGCTAGAAACGCAATTCATTTTCCTCTAGAAAAACAGCAAGTCAAAACGGAACCGGTGAAGTGAAATTGGTAAGAGTGTGGAGCAGCTGTCGGAAATTACTATTCGTCTCAAATACAACATCTAAAGCGTGCATGCTCCGAAGAAAATATGAATTTCTTGTTCGGGGAGAAGGGAAATTTTCATTGCATGAGTAAGAAGAAGGATGTTGATGAGAAAGGAACAAGCTTCATCTAGATTGTGCTCACGGAGAGTAACGTCTCTCGTACAATTTTCCTTCTTTTTTTACGAGTTTCCCACACCAGAGAGTTGAGAGTTTGTGGTGGAAAAATGTAGAGAAAAGTACAAAGTTTGAGTGTACATGTTTCATTTTCATGATTGCACTAAAGTATGTGTATCCTTTAGCTCGAGAGAACATGTAATGACTGTAGTTACATAAAAATATGAGAAACTTTTCATATGACGACCCTAGTACATGCATTACATGAGCGAACATTACAACTTTGGTGAAGATGATCAGCTCAACGAAATAGAGGCAAAAAAGGAAATTCTTCGAAATAGGTAGGTTCTGTTGTTTGGTGTTGGGAGTCAGAAATGTATTGAAAGAGTAAAGCTGCTTAGTTTTCCCTTCTCAATTGACAATTGCAAGTGGTGGAGAGGAGAGAATCTGTTGGGTTCGTAGTATTTAGGTAGTTGAGATGGTGTGATGTGTGCGATACTCTGAATTTTTGTTATGTAAGTTTGTAACGTTTTGTGTGTACCTATCCATTAGAGAAAAAAGTTTGGGGAGATCTAGTAACTATTTGGCTACATGCGTTTGTATGGTGGTGGTGGTGCGTAGATGTTCTTATGTCTGTAGATTTTTGGGGCTGCATAAAAAGCAAATGTATTTGAGTATAAGTTGATGGTAACGATATAGCAGGAACATAAGGAAGGGATTTCTTTTTGGATAGTGAATTGTAAATGTGCGGCAAAGTAATATTATTGGATTGCATTTGCTCACTGTCAGAAAAGCGAGGAGGAGGAGTAGTGAATAGTAGGGAGAGAGAATTCTCTTGTGAAGCGGCTTTTGTCGAGGGTAAAGCACACTCTCATAAGTTCTCGAGAGAAGGGAAGGAAAAACTATACTATTGCCATTTCATAATCATTTGGGATTGTGTCTTGTGAGCAGAGTAGTTTTTTATACGTCAACTCTTCAGTTGTTGATTTCATTGAAGAAGTTCTCCTGTTGCTGGTAAGAGTAATTTTGTTTGTTGGAAATTGTTTTGTCTTTGGCGAAAAGGAAATAATTTGGAATAGAGTATTGCTCTGGAACAGACGTAAATGTTCTGCTTCTCTTCTGATCGGCGCTGTTTTGTCCTTGATCAAACGAGTGTGCAAGCTGTGGGGCTATGAAATAAATCTTAGTTTAGGAGCTGGATTGGTTACAGTTCCAGTTTGAGTGTGGAAGTAAGCGGTGAGCTTTTGTTAATAAGGAACAGTGGAAAATAGCTGCATTTTTAAATAAAGAATTATCGGTGAATGTTATTCATGTGCTAGTAAAGATAAATAAATTGCATTGTGTTTGCTTGAGTGATATTCAGCGTTTTATTGGAAGGGAAACGTGTTTAAAATTATATTTTCGAGTCGGCTTGTTTGGAAAGGGGGAAGAAAATTCACAGCAAATTTGCATTAGCCGGTGCCAGGAAAAGTAGGAGTGACAAGAGAGGAGTTTGGATTTGACAAGGAACTTCCTGTCTGTAGCAAAGAGTGAGCAAAACATTTTTTAATAGATTATTATAAGATGGTAAAATCGAAAGAGATGTAGATAGACCACATTTTCCATATTATCAAAATCATTTTGATATAAAAAAGGTTGAAATCGTAAATTATAAAGAGATGAGAAACGCATCATTTAATTTAAGTTACGATTTGATTCTAATCTAGAGTATGTGATAAGCTATGAAAAATTCTAAAATTAGAGTGGAATTAGTACGGTAAAATTCCAGTTTGCTTCCTTATTATCATTATAATGAGGTTCGTTCCGAGTTCCTAACAACACAATAATGCTTTTTGTTTTGTGGTTGTGATTCTTATCTGTAAAATAATGAATTTGTCTGTCGTCAACCACTCTTCTTTTGTGCTTTATGATATTAACTAGTATAAAAATAGATGGATTTTTTCATAGGAAGAATCCGCGGCATTCCAAGATTACTTTTTGTGGTTTGAATCAAGCTATTCCCCGACAAGGAAAAATGGTAAATGTATTACGTTCACGTTTATCAGACTTAATGATTTAGGGGACAGGGAATATGGATGTTGAGCAAACACAAAAGTTGACTTTATCTTATATTGGAAAAATGGTAAATGTATTACGTTCACGTTTATCAGACTTAATGATTTAGGGGACAGGGAATATGGATGTTGAGCAAACACAAAAGTTGACTTTATCTTACATGCCGTTGTTTTCTACAATCTTCACGGTTGCATTTCTCCCGTGCGTGCCGGGAAACTGTCTTATAAAATTAATGAAAGTTGGATATATACTCTTCCATTGATGTGGTTGAGTGTGGTGAAAAACTTTCCCATTTACAAATTGCTCTCTTCCACTAGCTGCATCCTGGAACGTGAGATATGAGTCGAAGCTAGAATTTAAATTGATTGTTTGGCTAAGAAATTTACAACTGTTAAAACATTAATATCTTAACTGCACACGTGCTTGTATTTTCCGCGAAGGAGTTGATCTCTCCACAAGAATATTAAACAGTTTATTCATTCCCGGATTTTGTTTACCGAATCGGATAATCCGGTTTGGGAAGGTATTTGGAGGAACTTCATAAAAGTAGTGTGCAGCAGCAGAGTGCAGAATGCGAGGAATTTATTGGGGATCATGTTGTTCAAAAATATATAAATTTTTTGATGGGTGCGGTTGAGCTGTCTAAAAAATGCTGTCTTTAAGGGATTAAGATGGAATCCTCCAGCGAGGATGGGGGGAGAGATGTAAAATATCAGATATTAGGTATGAAGAGGAATTTTTTCCGAGGGGAAAAGGTGTGACTAATACCAGAAAGGAAAAACAAAATGGAATGGAGTACATATGGCGAAATTGTTTTTCCAAAAGTTATATTGCTTTTCTTTCTTAGAATTTAATGATAATACCAAGAGATGCTTCTCAAACACTGGTTTGGAAT